>PVKA01050972.1:0-12432 GCA_004027165.1 Ctenomys sociabilis
AGACTGGGCGTGGTGGCATGTGCCTGTAATCCCAGCTCTTGGGAGGCTGTAAACAGGCAGATCACTATGAGTCCAATCTAGTAATGAGACCCTGAACACCCTGTAGACCCTTCCCCCGCCAAAAAAAAAAAAAAAGATAAAAGAAAAACTAAAGTGTGCTGTGAAGAAAATAGGTTAGGATTATTCGGGGCGACTGGTAGGGGTGAGAGGAATCAAGACATAGCGGAAGGAAAAGCTAGAGAGAAAAGCAGCAGAAAAGCCACAAAAAAAAAAAGCGATTAAGGGAGACGTAAGGTACAGAGAGAGACCAGGGGCACAGAGTACAAGGGCTTGGAGGAGGGTGGTGAGCGGGGAAGGAGCCCTGAGGCTGCAGCGCAGAGTTGGGATATAAATATGGCTCTAGTGGAAACCACAGATAGGTTCTAAACCAGGCCAGGGGCGCCTGGAAGCGTTCTTGTGCACGTGGAAGCTGGACCACAGGCGGGGGGGTGGGCTACCAGAGGCCACTGCAGGAGTCCTGGTGAAAAGCCTAGTTTGCAAGTAGGCTGAAATAATAAAGATGGCGAAACATAGTCTGGGACGGGTTGTTCACTGAGAGTAAAACAGCCAGGATTTGCTAACAAGTTGGATGTGGGATTAGAAGAGGGAAGGAGAGGGAGAGTGACAAAAAAGGGGCAGAGGAAGGGGAGGGAAAGAGAAGGGAAAAGGGGCGAGTGAGTAGAGAGAGAAGAAGGGGAGGGGCTAAGGGGGAGAAAGAGGGAGAGAGAGAGAGGGAGGGAGAGGCAGAGGGAGAGAGACAACAGTTAAGGATGACGTCTATATTTTTGACCGCAGAAAATGGGAATGGTGGCTCCAATTAGAAAGTGTGGAACTATGAGGGTAAAAATTAAAAGGTGAGGTTGGAGATGTCCTCCTTAGCCATGTTTGAATGCAATAGCCCTTAATATAGGAGGAAGGGAGGGAGGGAGCAGAGTTCAGTTGGTAAACAAATGTAATGATATGGAACGTACCAAAAACAATAACCTGGCCCTGCGAGATAGCACAACGGACTAAGCGCTGCTTTGGCAAGTGCAGAGACGAAGGTTCAATCCCTCATCCTGCATACTGCGCTGGCCCTGCTATAATCCCAGGGCTGGGGAGGCTGAAAACAGTAGGATCACTAAGAGTCCAAGCTGCATAGTGAGACCGTGTGCCACATACATAAATGAAAAAAAAAAAAAAAAAAGAACAGAAAAACGATGACCTATATGACATAACTAGAGGTGCGTGGTGGGAATAACGCAGCCACAAGTGCACCCAAGCTCAAGTGCAGTTATGCCCTCAGTATCGAGTTCAATCAATAAAGACCAAGAATATTTCAGTGCTGTGGGAGGAAACAGAATTTGAAATGAAGGGGAGGGTAATACAATTAAAAATCCAGAAAAGGAAGTGTTTCAAGAAGAAGAAAACGATAAAAAAGAAGAATATGGTCATATTCGTCAAACACTTTTGAAAGACCCCTCCCACCCTCTGGCAACTCAGTCTTAAAGCTCAGAACATCAAGACGTCGTCAGTCACCAGGATGGACCCAACCTTCATGCAGGCAAAAGTCAGGGCCGAAAGCAAAGCCAGCATCTCATTCCACAGATGGCTTTGCCATCATTTATTTCTGAAACAACCAAAATGAACAACTTAATGGACTTTAATAGGAGTGAGCCTCATTAGACAATAAGAAAGTGAACCCAAGGTGGCACTAAAGGATATAATATAGGATAGTTCCCAAGTCAAATTTTATAGATCAGCTCCCAAATGGGAAAGGGCTTGAACAACGGAGGTTATCTGCTTAGTGGCAAGGTAATGCAGTTCCAAAGATCAGATTCTGATGAGCACTTCCTTTCATTCCTAAAACGGTGGTATTTAGTAGCAAGCACTCTACCTACACATGACTTAGGAAAGTGAGTAAACATTTTATTACTCAAAACATCTTAGCACTTTGAACTTGCACTGCTTGCTGTATCTATTCTTTTACCATCACATCCCATGAGAAATCTCCTTCATGTCATTTTCATCTTGTTACTTCAAGCCTTGGATTTTCCAAGAACTAACTCAGTTGATGAGCAAAACATCTGTTTATTCAAAGCATGTGACCTGGGGTTAATTTTTTTTTTCCATTGGATTTTGTTAAAACCAGGAAAATAACAACCCATCAACAGTCTAATTTTCAATCATCTTTTTATGAAGAAAAGCAATTGGGCATCTCACCCAGCACATAAGTCACTTGCATATCCAAGCACGAGCTTACACAAAGTTAATTCAGAGCAATACTGAATAGTTAGCTAGCAGCTGAAGGTTCAAGCAAGGGCACTTCCAGTTCACTGAGACCACACACCTGTTCACTCCTGCAGCTTTTGTCAAATCTGTCAACATCTGGAGAGATATCCTAACTATAAGGAAATGTTTTTAACACAACTTTTGACCTTCAGTCTAATGAGCCCTCTAATTCTTCCAGTTCAAACTACTGAATAATTCAAGAAACAGTGTTCTGACCTGAGGCAATTTAAGATGCGATATTTTGGTTCTAAGATAAAGAGGGGGGAAAGCTGAGTCTGCATTCTGTTCCCATTCATCATGCTAAAAACACCTGAATACATCCATATTTTAATTCTTCCCATGCACAGCAAAGAGCAGACATGGGAGATATATATATATATATATATATATATATATATATATATATATATATATATATACTAGATTCAAACTATAGCCTAGCTTTACTGTAATCAAAATATCCTATGAAAATGACTTCTCTTTTTTTTCTAAATTCTTCTTTAAAAGGAAGAAAAATTATAAGTTGAAACCCTGCTTACCAAGGTGTGCATTTTGTACATGCTTCTAACTGCCAATCAGAAGTTTTTTGAAGCCAAGAGTAACTTATATTTTAGTCAATTCTCCATGAAAACCCGGAGAAATATGTAAAACACTAATCAAGGTAACCATGATTGCACACTTAGCCATTTGAACGGAAAGGAAATAAATACAGAAGACAAACCAGAGATTAAAATTAAGTTAGTTCTGCATCTAAAGGCTCATTTAGGATCTATGCAGAGCCAAACGCTTTTTAAAAAGAGGAGAATTCAAATTATGGTCCAGGAGCATTTTTTTATTTCATAAAATATTAATAGTAATTCTATGCTAATCTCTTTTAGAAACAGCACACAAGCTCAAAGACTTCCAGTTTAAGTAGAATAATTATGGAATGATTACTATTCAGGGGATTGAAGACCTGGCTTCTAGTTCTTTCTTTGTTACTAAGCTAAAGGCACTGACTTGGCAGTGGGGCTGGTGGGGTATGGAACATGGCATCCGCACGAGGCTGATCTAGGTGTAAGGCTCACCTCTCCCTCTTCCTTTGTCTCCCAGGCAAGCTCCTCAATCTCTCTGAGTACCAACTTCCTGATATATGAAATATAAATGTTAAGCCATATGTCACATAAGCTATCTAAGATTAGATGACAAAAATGCAAGTGATTCATACAGACCCCCAGTGTGTGTTTTCCTTCCCCCTTGGTTTTGTCTGCTCTGAGTACTATAGTTTAGAAAGGACTTACAGCTGAATTTCTTTTGCACCCTAAAAGCCTAGTATGCTAGACATGTACACTGATGGATGAAGACCCCAACTGTAGGGGTTCGTCAAACCACAGATCCTATGACTGGGAGTTCATGGGTTGCCCTGTAAAGGACAGTGCTTTATGTAGTCCCATTAGGGTGTCCACACACTTGCTTTACATAAGAGTTTTAGGATATTAGTCTAAAAAAACAATGTCTATAAAAATCAGCTATGTTAACCAACAGCATCTGCTGAGAACTGTCAGAATTAAAGACATTAAAGAAAAACTATCCACTAATATACTTCCAAGTAAAACTATATTTCAGCAGCTCAGAAGATATAAAAGAGGAGGGAGAGCTAAGGAGCTGGTCTTGTCTTTGGGACCGCACCCCACTATCACCACAGCTTTGTTTGCTGCCCCCTACTCCCAACCTCTGGAGCTGCTCCTCTCCGCAGAGACTGCTGCCCAGCTGCCACTATGGCCTGCAGTTACCTCCACTAAATGTGTGCCCATTTCAGAGCCCCAGGGGCTGTGATTTTTCTTCCCCTGTTCCCAAAGGAACCATACCCATCAGTCTCATCTTGTGCGTAAGTTTAACTAATTAAAACTAATTAGATTTCTGCTGGGAGGGTTCCATGTCTGCTTGGAAATTCTTTAAGAACAAGAAAGAATGTGCCCACTGCTTGTAATCCCTCCCTACACTGCTTCTGCCTTTGAGAAGTGGAGCCAAGTACAGAGAAGTATTTGCCTTCTGTCCCATGTTTTTCATGTCCTGAATAGCAATATGACAGACTTATAAACGCTCAGTCCAAAGTCCTTCCCTAACATCTATATCTGCTAGGGCAATACATAGACACATGCTAATGGCCATTTGCTCATGGAATGGAACTCCATGGGTGAAACGCCAGAGGTAACAGAGAACTATGGAGCACAAAGAATGAATCTATGAGAATCACAGAGAATGAGCATCATTTTAGTGAAAAAATTTTCCCTAAAACTTCTGAAGAGTGACCACCCTGCCATACATGCACTGCGAATGGGAGCCATGGGTGAGGGGAATGTAAAACAATTCCTGCATGCAGAAGGCTTTTGATGAGAGCTTAGGCCAAAAGGCTTTTTCAGCCACAACTACTGCAGGCTGAGACGGTCAGAGCAGTGAGGGACACACATTTCTCCAAGGTAAAATGTTGTACTAAATTTCCTAATAGAAAGTATACCCAGTAGAGTTAATAAAGGAGTGAAAGCACCCTAGATTACACTTAATTTTCTGACACAGACGGTGATAAAAGCTGAAGAGTACCTATCCATGGAGGCTACACAGCTCAATATGCCTCCCTAATGGCATTTTATCAAGGAGGATTTGTACGTGTCAAACACGGAATAAATAGCATTTTGGTTCTGAAGATGCTTCTTTAGCTCCTGCCCACACTAAAGGGAAAATACAGTTTCAAGGGTATCTGGACATAATTTTTCCTAGCGAGGCCAGCTCCTCAACCCAGAGAATGAAATACACAGCATGAGTTGTTCAGAGAGCTACTTTGATGCATTTTGAAAGGAAGGGTGGCTTATTTATTACCCCTTTCTCTTAATGAAAAACTAGTGGGCATACCTCTTAAACGGCATTTAGAATGTGAGATAAATCTCTCCCAAGTTAAAGGCTTGGAAGAAAATATTACAAATTATATCTTATGTTTATAAAAAAAGCAGTTACTGAAGTCATAATTTTAGTTGGGACAAGGGCTAAAGCTTAAACAATGGGAAGAAGTGATGGGTGAAAAGGGGAATGAAAAAAAGAAGGGAGGGGACATGAAGGTGGAAGCCTCCTGCCTTAGAACCGTGTCTCTGTATTTGTGTCCCCCACACTCTTATACTGAAATGTAATCCCTAAGGGTGAAACCCTCATGGACGAGATTTCTGACTTTACTGAAGGGGCCCCAAGAAGCTAACTTAGTTCTTCAAAGATATGAAGTCCCAGCAAGAGTGCCACTTAGGAACCAGGCAAGGGACCCCACCAGATACTCCATATTCCATCCTTAATCTTGGAGGCCCTGGCATTCAGAACACTGAGAAATAAATTTTTGCTTTTTAGAAGCATTTAAAAAATGGCATCCCTTACAAATGAAGGACCATTTTGTATCTGCATATACATAATAGTTGGGATAGATATAATTCAATGAGAAAAACGACCTGTACTAATAGTGTTTGGACACGATATCATGTCTGCATCTTGTACTATGAATAAGCACTAAGAAGACAACAATATACAAGTGTTAATTATTGAAACTGTCCTACAAATCGGTTTTGAAACTGTCTCGTTGCTATTTGTTTCTCAATAAAATTAATTTAAAAAGTATAATGCAAATCCTGCCAAGTATCTTCTGCATTTTATGAAGTAGTTTCATATAATTCCAGATAAACATCATAATAATTATTTTAGCTAATTATCTCTAGTTTGCCAGTTTTGAAGGTAAATAAAACTGATGCACAAAAGTGTAAAAAAGTAAAAATGGCATCCCTAAGGGCCAGAGGCAACAGACCTTGGAGCCTTCCCAGCTCAGCCCTTGGGGGGGGGGGGGCTTTGGCCTCTCAGAGACTGCCACTGAGTGGAATTTCCAGGGTTATCTCCTACTTACTCAGCTGTTTGCCTCTAAAGGCTAAGGACAGAAACTGGGAGCTTCCCTATTCCCTGCTTACCTCGAGCTTCCCCAAGGTACTGGAGCTCAGTTCATATTGGAGGTAACCAAGGAAAGACGATGGCAAAATTGTATTGTTTTTAATCAGCTCAATAGTTTCTAATGTTAGCCTCTTCGTGCAGAAGGCAATATGTCTCCTACAATTTAAGTAAATACAGTTTTGGCACCCAGGTAACTCCAATTACAGTCGACACTTTCGTAGACCTCTTAACAGACAGGGTGAGTCTCAGAGAAGGCACGCAGGCATGGACGACTCTGAGGAGACTATGGTAGTTTTTAGACTATTGACTTAGTAAGCATTTTCCCCTTTTGTACTCCTCCTCATCCTTCTATCTTTTTCTCCTCTTCTACTCCTTTCTTTCCCACCCCTTTCTTCTCCTACTTCTCCTCCTCACTCCTCCTCCTTTACTGAGGGCCTAGAAAGTCACTGTCCCCCAAAAAAATATTCAGAAGTTTGTACATTTTTTTAAAATGCATTTAGTTGTTACAGGGTCTCACTATGCAGTTGCTACTCGTAGTGATCCTCCTGTTTTCAACTTCCCCGGTGCTGGGATTACAGGTCTGTACCATTACACCTAGACCCTGGCGAGCTCAGCCTGCCCTGGGAGCAAGGCTGGTATGGCATGTGGTACCAGGGATCGAACCTCCGTACCTGCACTTGCCTAAGCAGGCACTTTAGTCCACTGAGCTATCTTGCCGGCCCAGAAGTCTATACAATTTAAAGTTTGGCATGAATATTTCTTAAGAAATTCTTTTACCTAAAAATATTTAACTTAAATCTAAGTTAAGACCAACACATGTTAATGTGAATGGTAGCAATATGGTAAGATGTTAGATTTCTCACCCTCACTGCCCTTAAGAAAAGATGCCTGTGTACCCTAATGACAACCAAGTGAGTTCTAGAACCTTCTCAGGAAGAAGAGAACCAACAGCATAACACAAAAGTGTGGTTAATATTTTTCTCACTTCACTATCTTTGTTCCACGAACTCAGAAAACATAAATGGGAAGAATAAACTTAGGCAATATTTAAGCATCACTTGTTGGTATAGAAAAAGAGAAGATGAGAGTATTTTTGTTGTCATAACAACATGGATTCCAGG
Source organism: Ctenomys sociabilis (assembly GCA_004027165.1). Classification (NCBI taxonomy): domain Eukaryota; kingdom Metazoa; phylum Chordata; class Mammalia; order Rodentia; family Ctenomyidae; genus Ctenomys; species Ctenomys sociabilis. The sequence goes on from PVKA01050972.1 coordinate 7,386, forward strand.
TCATTCTTAAGTAACAGTTCACCTCCAACTAAATGCACAGTTCACTCCACAGGGTGAGCAACAGAGAGGATTTCATGTCTTTAAAACAACTGGAGATTGGTGTCTACAATTTAACCATGGCAATTCATGTTTTACTTACGCTGTAGATAAGCATTAGTGTTCTGTTGCTCATACAAAGGAACCCCTGCTCTCATGAAGTGTGTGAGAAATGGAGTCTCAGAATTTGAGTGGCAAGATGTTCTGAACACAAACGTGAAGTAAATAATCCCACTTACAAGGACATACCTGGACTTGTCCTGAGACAAAGAAAATGATGCAGTGCTTGGATTTCTACTCAATATAATGACACATTATTTTGATTTCTTTTTAATTTCTAACATTAAGTTAGCTATCATAAGGAAAACCACACCTAAAATACACAAGATGGGAGAGGCCTAAAGAGCCAGTCTGGGCTTGTGGTGCTGACTATGACCAGCCAACAGCACAAACACAAATGTGGTCTAGAAGTCACTCAACAGTAGTTCAAGAGCTCAATTTCCCACCCAGTTGAATGAAAGTAAAGACATGCATGACCTAGCACTTCTCTGAGCACTGCCTCTCTTGAGGCGCGGTGCCTCACAGGAGTAGTTCAGCTTACCTCAGCTTTCATTTGTTCTAAAAATGGTACAAAGGCAGATCTATGCTCATGGGCCCCCTCGAACTATAACTGGAGAGACAGTGGCAGAGGGAAGGGATTAAGAGCTACACCAAGTGAAATGTGATTAAAAAGAAATACCAGATGGTACTGAGCAAAAATGTCCCGTTAGCTCACTGTAGGTACCTAGAATTAAAAAAGTATATACATGTATGTATAGGTATACTCAAGCAACAAATTTATAACATGACAGTTTAGAATGAATGAAATTTTACTCAGAAAATCCAATCTTCATATCTTCTGGAATTTTCGCATCAGAAAAGAAACTTCAGAAGTAGAATGGACCATTTTTATAAGCCTTTAATATTAAACACAGTCCTTGGGCTTAGACCAATGGGCTATTTCGATGGCCCCTAAACCCTTAATATCTTACAAAGCATAGATATGATTTTTGCCCTCATAGCAGAAATACTGTGAAATATTTTCCTTGTTTACAACTGCAAAGTGTGATATACATGCAAGCACCGCATATATCCTTCCAGGCTGCAATATGACAAGCAGATCCTAAGCTACAGGAATTCAAACTAATGAGGGATGCAAGCAGGGACTGTGTAGGGTGCAATGAATGCAAGCTGGGTTAACACAGAGAAACTCGGCCCCACAGAGGGGACGGGATGAGGCTCCTCTTCAGCAATGAGCTAAGAGCAACAGGCACAAAGCACCCAGGCTCCCCAGGGAGATGGGGTCAACCTTCAGGTCTGAAAATAAACAATGTAGGATACAGCATGTGACCAGATACCAAGTGAAGGGAATCTAAAAGGACAGGAGAAAAAAAGAAGCAACTGTATGTAGCAGGTCCCAAAGAGACGTCCTCTAGAGAATTCCAAAAGCCACTTTCATTAGAATAATTGCCTCTGTTTCCCTGTGGCTTTGCTTTTCTTTCTCATAGATGATGATACTAGAGCCGCCTTTCAGAAGCATCTGTACCACTTGCATCTGGGCCAGCTACAGCAGCTGTGACACATCCAAGGACATGGATAGTGTCACCTCCTGACTTTTTTCTGGGGATGTTTCCTAGCCCAGGTCTCATCCTAGTTCTCTGTGAAATCTTCTGGTCTTCTCAAGAGAACAGATGTTATATTACAAAAATAGTATTTTTCGATGTCCTTCACATCATCAAAATCATATCACATTCTGCCTTTTTCATAAGGAAGCAGCATTGTTGGATGGGGACAGGGATTTTCTAATTTCTTGAGATTTCTTATGAAAGGGTCAAGTTCTCTGGGCCAGCCAAGCTTGCCTTATGGTTATCACATGTTGGTTCAGAGACTGGTTGGCCAACTCTAAGGCAAAATTTCCTTGGCCAGTGGGAACAGCATGATATTCCAAGTGACTCCTGGGAACTCGGTATAGAGGTGGGTGCATGCCTGCTCTTTCTATCCCGTACATAAAAGCATAAAAGATCCATTCAAATTGCTTTTTTTTTTTTTTTTTTGTGGAACCAGGGATTGAACTCAGGCCCTTAACGCTTGCCAGGGAAGCGCTTATTCCACTGAGCCATCTCCCTGGCCCCTCAAACTTCTTTTGCAACGCACTACTTACAGGAAAGCCCATGAGAAGGAAAATGAAGAATGGTGAAGTCTCCTACGTCCACATGTAACCAAGGACAATGGCAGAGACCTCCTCTTTCATGATTTAGTCTATAGAATTTCTAATTATTGTTTCTTAGGACACTCTTACCAATATTCCATCTTTTAAGATGCCTCAGTAAATAGAAAGACTAAATCTTGTCTTTGTACAAGATTTTTGATCATATTCAATATTCCATCCTCTTTTTAAAAGAGAGTAAATATGTGTTAAAAAGGAAACAAATTAAGAATGGGAAAATATAGACTGTTAGGAAAAAGGATAGAATAAATTTCTCTTTAGGCACTAGGGATTGAGTCCTGGCCCTCACACTTTAGGCCAGTGCTTTATTTACCAGGACACTACATAGTCAAGCCACTAAGATCCTTTTGATATTCCCAAAGTGAAGAAGAATCTGGTTTTAATTAATTCCACTTACAGAAAAAGACAATCTGTCACACGCTCTAATTACCCAAGGCTGCGGCCCAGGTTGCAGAGATGGAAATGTCTTCATAGAAGGCTGGTTGTTGGTTGTTGAGCTCAACTCAATCCAAGTTAATGTGTGAACACGAAATGCTCAAGCACTTAACATATTTTTTCATACGAAACAGCGGAAAATCAAATGGTTGTTTCTGAGGCCCAAACATTACGCTTATAAACTAGATTCTCCAGGACTTTAATGAATTTCACAATGACTTCTTGAAATCTATTTTGGTTCTCACATTTTCTCTCTTGACTTCAAGGCTGCTCTCATCAGCTTTCTTTGGAGCCATGGTTATGATATTTTACATAATGTGCAGAAAAGTACAATGATGAGAGGTTTAACTCACTGACACAAGTATACACATCGTGTGGGTGAAAGTGACACTCAGAGGGTGCAGTGTCACCCCCTTTTTTCTGCAGCAAGCCACGGCATGTGATGCAGCCTTGACCTCTGCGGGTTTTCGCAAGGTGGACTTGTGGTTCGACAATCAGGCAGAGTTACCAACACAGAGCAGATCTTTTCAAGCATTTCTGTTCAGGTGGGAAGTTCAAGCTTAGAACAATTGTATTCCTCTTACCTTTCCTTTTTAATAACGTGCAAGCACTGCACGGCTTGGGTGAGTTCCTACCTTACACTGGAAAATTCTTCCCAGGAAGAAAATCAAACACTGTCTTTTCAAAAATCTCCTGAACATAGAGATTTTGGATGATTTATGAGAGCAACCCTCCTCTGAAGTAATACATTGTCACTTTTAAATACGAATAATGATGCAGCTCTTTCTCTTTTGGTAAATCTGCCCTATTATAAAATATCACCACAGTACCCACAGATAATGATATAACAATTTTCCCCCAGCTATTGAAGCTGTTTAATATCTGAAGACAAAAACAATGAATAGCATACTCACCACTTATGTTATTTTCCTGTCTCTCTGATGTCCTGCGTGTCAGCATACACAGTCAGCTTTCAATTCTGAAAACTGTGTCAACATTTAGAGTAAAGCATATTATAAAGTCCACTTTAACTGATCAAAGAAAGGCCACGTAAGATGCATGTGCCCTCAGGTACAACATAAAAGGGTAACTGTACTGTTCCAGGTTCAAGACAGACATGGAGCCATGTGAAACATTATCTTTTCCATCTATTTATCACAGACACATAAAATAGTCTACATCATGGATCCTGAATCAGTTTGGGGCCTCTTTGCTATAACAGAGCCGGCTGAGGACTTGTGATGAGGAGGTATTTATCCACAGGGCCATGCAGGACCTTAAAGAACCATAGAAAAGGGAAGTCTATGCACATATCAAAGAACTTGGAGCAAATTTCAACTAAGGGGGATGAATATAGCTATTCTGGTAGTGTCTATTCAAATTTCACTCCTTACCACTTTTATTACCAAGTAAGAATGGTGATAAGGATTTTTGTTCTTTTCTCTATAGGACAAACTTCCCAGAGTCTCAGGTCAGATATTTTTTTTTTTTTTTTTAGCATGAGTCCAATTATGTACAGGAATATTCTTAAAACACCTCTCTTCTCTCTCTCTCTCTCTCTCTCTCTCTCTTTCTCTCTCTCTCTCTGTCTGTCTTCTTTCTGTCTGTCTCCCTCTGTCTCTGTTTTATACACACAGAAACAGACAGACAGACAGACAGACACACACACACACACACACACACACACACACTTCCAAGATGCTAAATCTAAATAGTTTCAAACAAAAAATAAAAACAAAACTAGTGAAAGAAGAACCCTGGAGGGAACAGGGGCTCAAGGTAAAAGATGCATCTGCCCAAGAATCAGGGTGACACTGATGGGATTATTAAATGGGTGCTTAGCATTCTGCATAATAGCTATGTACAAACCTCTTCAACTTCACTCTCCTGCCTCAAAAAATAGCAGCTTCTCAGGGTGTAACAGATCATCTCTCCAGTATGGAAATCTGTCTTATCCCTGAAAGACTTGAGGGCAAGCTCTAGTCCTGTCTGTAAAATGTTCCAGTCACATCTTCTGCTCTCCACGCCTCACATGGAAAAGACCAAAAGGAAAATGTGAAAGCAGAACGAAGCCGATCTCTTCTAGGTCATTTAGGTCCCCTCTAGCACGTAGGAAAGTCCCTGCACTGGACTTTGATAGCAGCTCTGGTTCCTTTACAATTGATTTCAATTCAACATTGCAAGCAACTTAGAAGGCCTGTGCATATTTATAAGTTTATTTGATGCGGAGGGCTTCAAGGCTAATTTGGGTGCACTGAGTACATCCTTTGCCACCCAGTAAGGTGGAACTCTTCTGGAATCTCTGACACT
>PVKA01050973.1:0-12435 GCA_004027165.1 Ctenomys sociabilis
AAAGAAAAAAGAGAAAAGGTGTGGGGTCCCCAGGGGGTCCTGCTCGCTGCCTCATGGGAATTGCCTGCTCCCCACCCCCCCTCTGACTGCTGCTCTCCCACAGATCCTGGGCGCCGTGATCCTGGGCTTCGGGGTGTGGATCCTGGCAGACCGCACCAGCTTCATCTCGGTGCTGCGTAAGCCCTGGGACCAGGATGGGGGGGGGCGTGGGCAGAGCAGGCAGCACCTGGCCCCTCTCCTGCTGCCCTTGGGATAGTGCCTGGGATACACCCTTGTCCTGGGAGCCTGAGAAAAGCCCCTCACAGTAAGCCCTACGCTGGAGCCTTGCAGGCAAGAGCAGGAGGTACCGGTGGCCAGGGCCTGAGGAAGCCAGACCCCAACCATGTGTCTGGGGCACCTGAGCAGACACTTGTCACGGCATTTCACTGGGCCAGCTGTCTTCATCCCCCATGGCCTCGGGGGCTGGACAGAGCATACATGAAGACATAGGAATTGCACCACTCAGGAGGCAGAGGCAGGAGGGTTGTAGTGGGTTTGAGGTCAGTCTGGATTACATAGTGAAACCTTATCAGAATGGTTAAGTCACTGGTGGGGCAGGATGCAGCCCGGGTTAGGGTGAGGCACAGCGTGGGAGCCTCCCGCTGCCGGAGCAGAGCAAGAGGAGGACCAGGGCCCTTCTAGTCAGGGACATCTCCTCCAGGAAGCCTTCCGAGGTTGCTGCTCTGCTCTCTCAGGCTTCCCCAGGTCATACTCTTGCCCTGCCCTGCCCTGTTCCCCCCCCCCAGGGGCAGCCTTGGCTCCCCCGGCCCTTCGGCAGCTGCAGGAGGCAGTCAATTTGAACTCCAGCCCACAACAGCTGCATGGCCTAAAGAAAATGGAGCCTGGCTAGGTGGGCCGACAGGAGCTTTCAGCTGTCACTCCCGCCCCCAGGGAGGTGAAGTCGGGGTGACCCACCTGTTGCCAGACTGTTGATCCTTTCCTGTGGGGTGCATTTCCTGCCTCAGCCTCCATACTCTCCCAGGCCAGCACCCCCTCCTCCGCACTGGTCAGGCCCCGCCCACACCCAACAGGCACTGGACCCAGGGTGGAATCTGAGGGCCCTGCCAGCTGCGCCCTGCCAGGGCTGCCACTCTGTATGAGTGTTGTGTGTGACCCCGTGGCCTGCACACTGAGCTCCAACATGAGCCTAAGTTGGTGGGCAACCTCCCAGGGTGCTAGGATCCCAGGGTGCCCCGCACGCACACTTGGCTCAGGGCGCTTCACATAAACCTCAGGATCTGAGTCACCCGCATGGGTGGGGCCTGAGCCTGGGGTCTCTTCACAACTGCAGCCAGCCCAGGCTCAGAAACTCTGGCCAACGCTGCACACGGGGTAAACAGGCTGGGAGGAGTCCCACAGCACCAAGCGGGTCAGCTGGGAGCCAGGGCCCTCTTCCGGCTCTTGGGCTCCTCTGCGCTGCTCTAGAATGGGCAGGGCCCGCCTTGCCTGACCCGGCCCTGGTGGTCACTGACATCAGGGACCCTGTGTGAACTGTCCACAGCCCACCTGCCAGCCCCAGCCTCGGCCCCTTCCTGCATCCCGGGGCCGAGGGCACTCTCTTGAAGTCAGCCCAAGGGTCAGCCCAAGGCGCCTTAGTAGGACCCGAGCTGCCCTTATGGAGCTGGGCACCACTCTGCCAGCAGGGGGAGCAGCAGGGCACGCCCTCACCTTGCTGCACATCCCTGGGGTGGCAGGAGTGGAAATGAGCGGGAAGAGGCCTTAAGGTGTGGACCGCACGAGCCGAGGACGAGGAAACCAGAGCAGGCTACAGGCCAGGCTGGATCCGGGGGAGGGTCCCGTTCTCGAGGAGGGGTGCACCAGGAGAGGCAGCCCCTGGGGGGTGAGGAGGCCATTCCCTGATGGGTCGCACCTGTCGGACAGGGGCTCACTGTGTAGTACAGGCTGGCCTGGACCCCACTGTGCAGCCCAGCTGGCCTCAGACGATCCTCCTGCCTCAGCCTCCCCAGTGCTGGGATCACAGCGTGCACCTTGGTGCCTAGCCAAGCCTGCTAATTTTGTCCTCGAAGATCCTGCCCTCAGCGTGCCGTGTCCCCTCCTTCCTCCTAGAAACCTCCTACAGCTCCCTGCAGGTGGGTGCCTATGTCTTCATCGGCGTGGGCGCGGTCACCATGGTCATGGGCTTCCTGGGATGCATAGGAGCCATCAAGGAGGTCCGCTGCTTGCTGGGGCTGGTGAGTCCGGACCCCGCCGGGAGTGGGGTGGGGTGGGGCGGGGCATGGGCGCCGCCTACTGACCTCTGTCCGCTCCGCCCAGTACTTCACCTTCCTGCTGCTCATCCTCGTTGCCCAGGTGGTGGCTGGGACGCTCTTCTACTTCAACGTGGGCAAGGTGAGTCTCCACCCCACCTCAGCTGGCCACCTCAGGGACCAGAAGCCACTCTGTTGTCACAGACACCTCCCGTTCTGTGGCGTCTGTGGAGGGCACAGGGGACAGCGGCCTGGTTTGGAAGCTCAGAGACCTTTGGCGTGGGGTATCCTCGCTGCCATGATGGCTTTTAAGCAGGATGTCACTGACCTCATGGTTACAGGGTGGCTGCCACAGCACCCGGCAGGGAAGCCATCGATGGGCTTTTAGACTCTAAACACAGAAGGGCAGAGAGGAGGAAGCAGGGAGGGCTGTCTGGACTTGTGACTGTCCCAGAGATCTTTCATGGGGCCTGGTGTGTGCTCATGGCATTTTCTGAAGCCTTCAGCATATGATGGGAGCTGCAGCACAGAGAGGCAAGGCAACTTGCCCAAGGTCACACAGCTCAGAAGTGGCAGAGCCAGGATCGGAACCCAGACGTCCTGGCTTCTGAGTCCACACTGATGACACTTTCATGGTGGTCATTCTTGCCTAAATCCTCATTCCTTATTTATAATCCACACCCAGCCTGTTTTCCAGGAGAACTGGAACTGGCTCCCAACAGGGTAACCAAAATGAGAGTAAAACGTGTGCTGGGAGGAATCTTCTTGTTCCTGACTTGAGTGTTGAGTTTCCTGGTAGCCAAAGCAAAAGGGGAAACAGTGGATTCAGAGAACTGAGGAAGTTCATTTGGCTGTGAGACAGACAGGAAGCCGGTGGTTAGGCAGCGGAACTCCTTTCCCTGCACAGGGGTCACCTGGGGCCACACCAGGACCTTGTGGTGCCCTGGCTGCACCGCACTGGGTGGGGGTGAGCCGGTGTCCTTTCCCCGCTCCCTGCAAGTCCTGGAGGGGAACTCCTGACACTCTGGGGTCTGTGCCTGCAGGGTGTCTGGGGGCCTGGGTCTCACACTGGGGTCCAGGCTGTGGGCTGTGCTTCTCTAAGTGGGGGCTGCTCACCAGCACTGAAGAGAGCACAGCTGATGAAGCTGTGCAGGGCAGGGAGCTCTGACGCTCCGAGGCCCTTGGCGCCCTCTGCTGGCTGTGCCTCAGTTTCCTCTGCTGTTGTCAATCGACCCCATCTCTCATGGAGCCTGGCAGCAGCAGTTACGGCCGACTGGTCCCCAGCTGGTCATGGGTGCGCACTGTCCCCGTCTCTGTGCTTCTGACCAAATGGGGACAGAGCTAGGGCCTGGGCTGAGGCCTGGCTTCCGCATCTGTACTGCAGCTGGCTGTTGTGGCTCTGTCCCAATCCGTGGCTGCCCCTAGTGGTGTGCCCAGGTGGCCCCTGGTAGCAGACTGCCCTCGGCGGTGAGCAGGGCCCAGTCTACAAGAGCTCCAGGATGCCATAGCAGGGCCTCACCCAGCTCGGGCAGGGGACTCCTGGGCCCCTGTTCTACAGAGAGGTGGGCAGGAAAGCCGAAGATCCCTCCAAGCCCCAGTTGCAGTGCTTCCAGGGTTCCCATTGGACTGAGCAGACATGGGAATGCCCTGACCCATGCCTCAGTTTCCCCAGGGCTGAACTCCCACAGCAATGGGTGATTTTTCTGTTCTAGAAGGCCAGGAGGAGATTCTCAAGGGGTCAGGCCCAGATCCTACGTGGGAACTTAGTGGCCAGGGACACCTTGGCTCCTGCTGGCTCTGGGACGCTGGTCTTGGGGTGGCAGCCTGGCACCCCCATGCCCTGTCGCAGTTCCAGCTCCAGCTCTGGGAAGAATTTAACTGCAGGGTGAACAGAAAGCTCAGGCTGCAGCCTGAGACCAGGTAGTGAAGGGAGCAAATCCAGCCCAGGGCCCCAGAGCCTCACCCGGCTGGGTCCTGTCCTTGGGCTCCGTCACATGGCTGCTGCTGTATGATCAGGGTCTAGGAGCTGAGCTGCGCCCCAGGCCCTTTTTATTTTGAGACAGGGTCTCACCAAGTCGCTGATCTTCCTTGCTGGTTTCCAACTTGCGATCCTCCTGCCTCAGTCTCACAGAGTGCAGAGATTACAGATGTCCCCCGCCAAGCCTGGCCCCTAATTTTTAAAGCAAAGCCTGCAGTTGCTGCTTGCCCTGGGCTTTGATCATGCAGCCAGCGCTGGGCCAGGCTCCCGGCTGCCCAGGACAAGATCACCAGGTGAATGTGCCTGGGTCCCCTGGCTGGCCCTGTTGTCCTCAGCTGGTTCCCTTCTCAGGAAGTCCTCACCCTTGGAGGACAGGGTGAGTCCTGCTATAGTCTCCAGACCACCAGGGTGACAGGCAGAGCAGAGGGACCCACATGTCCCTGCCAGTCACAGTCAGTCTCTCCACACCTCAGCATGGTGGAGTGACACATCTGCCCACCACAGCCAGGGGGCCCGGCCCGTGCGTGGGAGAACCCAGCAGTCCCTGGGGGTGCACTGAGCCCTAGTATTGTTGGTCTCTCCACCCCGCCCCCTCCTGCTCTTTTGTCTCTCTGCCCCACCCCCTCCTGTTGCCAGGGTGATGACGGTCCCTGAAGTCCCAACTGGCTCCTCTGGGACAGACACTAACATCCCATGGGCAGGTGTTATCAACCCTGAGCTGAGCCAGGCCCAGCACGTGGTCACTGAGGCCTGCAGTGTCCCAGTGGAGCTCTGGACGCTATAAGAGATGCTGTTTCCAAGGAAACCACCTCAGTTGCAAAACCCACACACACACACACACACCTCATTTCTGGAGACCTGGGAGGGGCCCAGGAAGCCCCACCTGTGGGCAAGGAGGATCTAGATAAGCTGGCCCCACCCAAAGGTATCAGTGGACCCGGCTTTCCCATACTTAGGGCTGGAGGCACAACCAGCATGGTGGGGACAGAGGACTCCAGATCTGTGGGATGACATGACAGCTTCATGGAGGAAAGCATGGGTTCTGGAGTCTGACAAGCCTGGGCCCACCTTCTATTCTTATACACCTTGCCTGTGTGACCTTGGCTAAGTGCATTAACCTCTCTGGGCTTCTCATCATCCTCTGTATTGTGGGAACCAGGCTAGGACCTAGGTCTGTGTGAGAATCAGATGGAGATGCCTGCACCGGGCCACTGGAGGAAGGGGTGTCTGGGCCCAGCATTTTAGGGGACCAGGGGAGTCCCATTGACAGACAGCTTCATGGAAGGCAGGCTCAGAAAGCCCCTGCCCAATACCCTGTCCTGCCTTGCCCAGGTCCTCTTTCCCAGGAAGGGAGGGCGGCAAGGCACACCCTTGCCCTCCTTGTGCTGGGCTGGTGGCCACAAGCTGCTGCCCACGCATGCCCCCAGGGTGGCCTAAGGCCTGCGGCTGGGTCCCCAGCCCCACCGAGCCCCTCTCCTGCCGCGTTTGCCATCAGTCTTCACTGTGGGTGACTGAAGGCTGGGCGCTGCTCACCGCGGCTACCAGGGAGCTCAACTGCCAGCCAAGATGGGGAGGCGCAGCTGGGACAGGGACGAGGCTCCATCACCAGGCCCAGGGCTCTGACGCAGGCTCCCAGCCCAGTTCTTCGGCCAGGTCCCTGTCCTCAGAGCAGCAGCCCGTGAATGTCCCCCTGTGGGAGGGGGCAGCCAGGCCACTTGCCTGTGGCATCTAGCAGAGCCCTGAAGGAAGCGGAGGCAAAAACCATGCTCGTATCTGCGGACTCTTGTCCGAGAGCAGAGAAAGGCGGGGGCAGAGGGCTTGGCAGCCCCTGAGAGGGTGTGGGCGTTTTTCCTGAGAGTGGCAGGAGCCCACTGGAGGCCTCCAGCAGCGACGTGGCCGAGCCAAGCAAGGTGGGCAAGGCTGCCAGAAGTCAGCGGGGGCTGACTGCGCCCATGCCCCCATCCACAGCTGAAGGAGGAGATGGGCACCGTGGTGTCAGAGCTCATCCAGAACTACAACGCCAGCAGCGAGGACAGCCTGCAGGAGGCCTGGGATTACGTGCAGTCGCAAGTGAGTGGGCTTCCTGCGGGGCCCGGGAGGGTTCTCCTGTGGCTCTGACAGGCCTTCATCCCTGGAGGGACCAAGCTTTAGGCCAGGGAGGAGTCAGCCAGGCAGCTGGAATAGGGAAGCGGAAGACTGTTCCCTGAGCCGTGCGCTCCTGTAAGCCCAGCACTTAGAGGCTGAGGTGGGAGGACTCGGTGAGCTCTTCCGGGCCAGCGTCCTGGGCCAGACAGGGAGACCCGCTCCAAAGCAAAAAAGCAGAAATGCTGGTGTATGGCGCCTCCTGCTGGCTGCAAAGCAACAGGGCACCACCCCCGCGGTGGCCGCTCCAGCTGGCAACCCTAGCTAGCACCAGAGCTGTGGCTGTGAGCGCACCTCCTTCCCCACGGAGGTTACCGATTTCTCCTTCAAAGCAGCAGAAGTGACTGTCTTCACTTCGGTGACCTGGAAGCTCAGAGCCCAATTTCAACCGTTCACAGGCCCAGCATCTTATGGCAGGCCGAGGCCCGTGCCCACCTCAGCCACACTCTAATAGGAAGGAAACTTTCTGTTTGTTTGTTTGCTTCTGGGTTCAGAGCCACACTGCCTAGTCCAGGCTGGCCTCAAACGCACTATGTAGCCCAAGTCAGCCTCCCATTTGCCGTGCTCCTCCTGCCTCAGCCTCCTGAATGCGGGATGGCCTGCCAGTGCCACCTGGCCCAGCCTGAAATCCACTTCCTCCAATCCTGGCTGCGCAGCTGCCACCCCTTCTCCCAGGGTCCTGGACATGGCCCATCTGAGCCCTGGGTGGGAGGAGGAACATGGCCTCAGGTGGCCGAGGGACACCACCCGTATCTCCTCCCAGGTGAAGTGCTGTGGCTGGGTCAGCTTCTACAACTGGACGGCCAACGCAGCGCTCATGAATGAGAGCGAGATCGTCTACCCGTGCTCCTGTAAGAACCAGAGCGACAAGGAGGCCAGTTTTTCCGATATAAAGGGCTTCTGTGGCCTCCCGAACTCTACCCAGGTCGTCAACAACCCCGAGAAGTGGCCAGTGTACAAGGAGGTGAGCGCCCTGCCTGCAGCGGTCCGGGGGTCCCCGCATGTCCCCACCCGGTGGGTACTGACTAGGGGTGTGTCCTTACAGGGCTGCAGAGAGAAGGTGCAGATGTGGCTGCAGGAGAACCTGGGCATCATCCTGGGTGTGTGCGTGGGCGTCGCTGCAGTGGAGGTCTGTCCCCAAACCTCTCCCCCGGGCCCTGGGTGGGTGTGGCCACAGGGCGGGGATGGGGGGCATCTGTTCTTGCCTGTCTGGCTGTGTCCCTCCTGGGCCTCTGCCGCCTGTCTTCCAGGGTGACCTTAGGGCCCAAGTTGCTTGATGGGGATAGCAAGAGGGGGCCCCTGGCCTGGATGGGCCATCTCCCCGACATCCCTGTCCCCTGCAGCTCCTGGGCATGCTCCTGTCCATCTGCCTGTGCCGACACATCCACTCCGAAGACTACAGCAAGGTCCCCAAGTACTGAGGGGCCGCTGTCCCCCTCCCTATCCCATCTCCTACCTGATGCTTCCCAGGAGCTCCCTGGCTCCTTCCCGCCCCTTCCCCTCAACGTGCTGGCTGGAAGTGGGGCCTTCCTGGGGCCGGCACCTCTCTCTATGCCTTTTTGCCACTGATATTGAGCCCCAGTGGCCCAGTGGCCCCTCTGCTCGTTGCCCCTTGGCCAGGGGACTCTCAGCGGCTACAGGAGCCACGACTCCCACTGCCCTGCTGGGCAGCTGCCTTCGAGGTTTGCAGGGCAAATGCACCAAATGGGCGAGGGCCATGTGAGGTCTGGTGCCACCGGGACTGCCCACGGGGTGGGTCTCCTTCCACCGTGTTTGGTTTCTTCAGTTTTCACAGAAGGCAGCAAGACAGCGTGGGTGGCCGCTCAGCCCATCTGGGCCATGCAGCACGCCCTTGGGTGGCACAGGGTCTGCCTGCTGGGGACACAGGAGCCCTCCGGGGCACGGCATACGCTGGCCCTGCATCCTGCAGAAGCCAAGGAGAAGCTGGGCTGGCCCTGCTCACAGCTGTCCCCTGACTCTTGTCCCCTGCTCCCTCAGGCTGAGCCTGCGCCTCATGGGGGCAGCAAGGCTCCGTGTGTTCAGTTCTGTAAAACAAACTGCAGGTTCCAGGACTATTAAAGTGGGTTTGTAACAATCCGTCCAGGCGTGGTGGGGCCAGTGCCCCTGGGGGTGGGGAGGACTTCAGCTGGGAAAGGTGGGGGCTCCCTGCTGCGGCACATCCAGGGCGCTTTCTCCCAGCAGGTGTGGCTGCATCTTTCTAGAGCATCCAGCTTTGATAAGAATTGCTGGGGCAGGGGAGATAGCTCAGTGGAATAATAAGTGCTTGCCTGCCAAGCACAAGGTCCGAGTTCGATCCCTGGTATCCCCAAAAAAACAAAACAAAACAAAGAATTGCGGGAAGGAGTCCACCTCATACCAAAGGCATGGAGTCACGCGGGCAGAATCCAGGGCCCCTTTGAGATGGGAGACTATTTGTGTGTGTCGGGGGAGAATTAACACAATGTCTCTCTAGATAGCCAGGAGACCTAGTAAGGGAGCGACCCGGGCTTCCAACACGCGGTGCCCCAGAAGGAGGAGTTTCAGCATGGCCCACCAGGGGGCGCTGCCGCCTTGGTCTAGAAAGCTGGTTATCAGGAACCCCACGCTTTCCCAAACCTGTGCCCCTGGTGTCGCCCTCGGAGCGCTTGTGACACCACAGGTACCAGAGCTCCAGGCGCTGGAGCAGCAGATCAGCGGTGGGGACAAGAAATATTCCTTTTTCTTTGTTGTTTTGGGTTTCTTTTTTTTTTTTTTTTTTGCGGTAACCCGGATTGAATCAGGACCGTGTGCTTGCCAGTCAAGTGCTTATTCTACTGAGCTCTCTCCCCAACTAACAGTCTTGCTAGTTCAGGCTTGCCCCAAACTCAGTTACCCTCCTGTGTCAGCCGTCAACTGAGGAGCCTGTGTTCGTAGCAGCCGTCCAAAGCGACCCCCGAATCGCTTTAGATCCTCAGGCCCTGGTAGGATGTGGCCATGGATTGTCACCTAGAGGTGGGCCAGCGGCACCCAGAAAAGCCCCACCCCACAAAGGAAGTGCAGGTGTGAAAACAAAAAATTTTGCAGGAAGCATAGGCATGGGTGAAATAAAGGAAGAGCTGAGTTGCTGGTCAACTGCCTGGAGTCGTCCCCTGGTGGTCCATAGGGACCAATGACATTCTCAACTTCATACTCAGCAGTCTGGCTAGCAGGACTGCAGATTGACCACCCTCAGGTCCGTGCTATCCTGAGCGCCCTGTTTGCCTCCGAGCTTCCCAGTGGCCAAAGGGAAAAGGGGAATTTTGCCAGCTCCAGGGCTCATTTCCCGAGCCGCCTTTGTGTGGAGCTGCCAGGAGAAAGGTGCCTGGTGGGAATCCAGGATCCACACAAGCACGCACACGTTGATAGAGCTTCAAGAAGTCGTCGGACCAAAGGGCACAGATGAACCCCCTGGGTGCCTGGTCCTGTGCTGGTTGGTAGTGGTGCCCATGGACTTAGTGCTGCTGGCTGGAGAGTGCCCGGGAAGACCCAGTGTCCGCCAGCTGGACCTCCTCCACCTGCCCCAGCCAGCATACTGCTGACCCCGGGTTTGGGGTCTTTCAGGAAGCCACTGGTTATACAGTGGACACCAGGGGCATGGGGGCAGCTGGGGCCAGGCATGCCACCTCCTCCTCCTCCTGCGGAGGACAGAGCCCCGCGCCTGGCTGCCCTTGGGGGTCCTCAGGCCCATGGACTAAGGTTCACTCACCCTCTCCTTTGCTCTTCCCTGCCGTCACCCACACCCCACACGTCCTCCATGGGCGCGGTCCACACCACCCCTTAGGCCCAGAGCTGCTGCCATGTTGGCACCAGGGTTCTGGTGGGTGTGGACCTCACGCACACACCTGTACACATGTGCACACACAGCACACGCATGTCCACAGACACAATACAAACCCCCTCACCCGCAGCCCCTCCCCCACGCCCCAGGAACCCCCACTCCACTGTCACGGGCTCCAGCTCGCTGAGAGAGAGGGATGAGTTCCGCCAGCAGCATCTGGAAAGTGGGGGCTTTAACTCCATACTGGCAGCATCACTGGGAATGGACCTCGTGTCTTGTCAGTGGATGCCTGTGTCTCCCAGGGAGGCCCTAGGGTAGGAGGGGCTCACATGGGTGGAGCCCCCAGGACAGGGGTGGCCCTGGGTCCCTGCGGGTGGGCGCTCTCAGGGTAGAGGCACGCCCCTTCCTCGCTGTGTCATACTCAGGCCCCACCTGGACACAGGATGCTTCCTGCAGGACGCTGGGCTGTGGGCAGTGAAGGACGGAAGACCCTGGGGATCTAGGGGCTGTGCAGTATCAGCAGCGAATATGCCAGCCCATCACACACCTGAGGAGCCCAGCTCGGGCCCCAAGGTGACAGGGACCCTGGGATCCCAGCCACCGTCCCATCCCTCTGGGTCTGCTTCCTGGGTTCTTTCTATGCCAGTTCTGAGCTGTGGGCCCCAACCCCTCCAACCTCCTCCCCACCCTCCCACAGCTGTGCCAAGGAGCTGGGTCAGCCTGGCCACGACGGGCTGCCGAGCCTGTCACCTGCTCCCCCTCACCTGCCTCTGATGGGCTCCTGCCTGCTGAGCCCAGCCTGAGGCTTGGGCTGTAGAGATGCTGCAGCCCTGGGCTCAGGGCTGAGGATTGTCTGCAGCAGTGACCACCTGGCACAGAGAAGACTGCGACAGTCGTGACAGCCGCGGGTGCTGAGGGCCTGCTGCATGCCTGGCCTAGCCCTGGGCCTCGTCAGTTCCCCCTGGAGCTCCAAAGGCCTCCGTGTACAGAGGAGGACACACCAGTGACCTCAGCTTTTGGGGGGCTGAGGCAGGGGATTGCTGAACACGAGAGGCCAACCTGGGTCACATAGTGGGGTCAAGGCCAGCCTGGACTATGTAGTGAGACCTTGTCTCAAAAAGTAAGATAGAAAAAAAGAAGAAAAACAGACTCGGAGGAGATGCAGGTCTGCTGCTACAAGCTGCTCCACAGTCGACAGACGAGTTGGGGCCGAAGTCCGTCCCTGGGGACCAAGGCTGTGAATCTTCCCAGCCTGTCGGCCCTAGCCGTGCTGGGCCGTAATGCATTCCACACACAGGCGCTGACATCACGGGCACAGCGGCGCCTTGCCCTGCTCCCCACTGCCCTGGAGCCTCTTTTGCTGCCGGGAAGACAGAGGGGAAGGCGGCCTCGCTGGCTTTCCCATGCTTTACCTCTCAGGTGCCCGCTTCCAAAGTGTCCTTTTTGCCATGGTGCATTACCTGGGCCCTCACCCTGTGCCTCACCCAGCCCTGAGATCCTTTTACCAACGTGGGGTGAGTTAGGGGTTGCCCCACTTTGGGTACTGACCAGGGTCTCCATGTATACTTCTGGGTGGCCTTGAACCCACTGTGCAGCCCCCAACTGGCCCCCAGCTCGCAACGTCCCTCCTGCTTCAGCCTCCTGGGCTGGAGTTGCAGACCTGCTCCCCTGAACTCCATGAATCCCTCCTACTTTGCAGTGAGAGAAGTGGGCTGTGCCGACAGGGTTTGGTTTGAGGTTTGGCTGAATTCAGGCAGGATCTAGAGGCTCTTCATTGCCACAGCTCTGGTGGTGGGAAGGGTGATTTATTTATCTATTTATTTATTTATTTTTGTGGAACTAGGGATTGAACTCAGACTCTTGCACTTGCCAGGGAAGCATTTATTCTACTGAGCCATCTCCCTGGCCCCACCTATTTTTATTTTTAAAATATTTATTTATTTTTTTAATTTGGTACACAGTCTTGCTACACAATTCAGACTCTGGTGATCCTCCAGTCTCTGCCTCCCCAGTGCTGGGATTATGGGCATGCACCACCATGGCCAGCTACCGGGGGTCAAATCTGGGTCCTTGCACTTGCCCGGCAGGTGCTTAGACCACTGAGCTATCGCCCCAGCCCTGTGGTGTTTTCTTCTTCTTTTTTTTTTTTTTTTAATTTTTTTTTGGTGGAACCGGGGATTGAACTCAGGCCCTTACACTTGCCAGGGAAGCGCTTATTCCACCCAGCCATCTCCTCGGCCCCTGGTGTTTTCAACAGGAGATTTTGACATTTT
>PVKA01050974.1:0-12431 GCA_004027165.1 Ctenomys sociabilis
ACACTGCTGCAACTGAGTTCTTGTTAAAGCTGCAAGACTCACAAAATCAAGGCTGAATGAGGCAAATGCAGGTAGGAAATCCCAGCAGTCAGGCTCAATCTGGCTTTTCCCAATTTAGGATAAACTCTAATATACCTAATGAGGGATGTGGAAAGATGCACTGGAGCTAGCTGGGTCTTCCAGATTTGTGTTTGAATACCAATGGAAAATGGGGGTGGGTAGATTTATGTATAAAAAACTTCAGAAGAAGCCGGGCGTGGTGGCGCATGCCTGTAATCCCAGCACTCGGGAGGCTAAGGCAGGAGGATTGTTGTGAGTTCGAGACCAGCCTGAGCTACAAAGTGAGCTTAAAGCCAGCCTGAACTGCATAGCGAGACCCTGTCTCAAAAAGACAAAAAAAAAAAAAAAAAAGCTTCAGAAGATAGTTTGTTATAAAGGGACATGACTGAACAGGTAGGTAACAGATTCCCCATTATGAGTTCTCCTGATGGCTTCTGCTAGGATCATGGAGATGTCAATCACCTGTATCTTGGAGCAGTGCTTCATTTTGTCCTCCTGAGGTATGGTATTGGTGACTACTACTGCTTCAAAGCATGCATTGTTGATGCGAGAAATGGCTGGGCCAGAAAAGATTCCATGAGTCAAGATTGCATAAACTCTGGTAGCGCCAGCGGAGAGAAGCTTGTCAGCTGCGTGGCAGATTGTGCCACAAGTATCAGCCATGTCATCCACAAGGATTGCCACCCTATCCTTCACATCTCCCACCAGCACCATGCGGTCCACTTCATTGGCCTTCTTCCGCTCCTTGTGAATCAAAGCAAAGTCCACGTTCAAGCGATCTGCGATGGAGGTAACTCTCTTGGCTCCACCAGCATCAGGTGAGACAATTGTACAATTCCTCCACTCAGAGATGTTCTCCTTAATCCACTTCAGGACAGCTGGCTCGGCATACAGATTGTCCACCGGGATATCAAAAAAGCCCTGAATTTGAGATGCATGTAGATCCATGGTGATAATGTGGTCTGCACCTGCAACAGACAGCATATTTGCAACAAGTTTGGCTGAGATAGGAGCTCGGCTCTTATCCTTCTTATCTTGCCGGGCATAAGGAAAGCACGGGATGACTGCAGTGACTCGGCTGGCTGAAGCAATCTTGCAGGCATTAATCATGATCAAAAGCTCCATGAGATTGTCGTTGATTTCACCACAGCCACTCTGAACAATGTAAACATCTTCTCCACGAACACTTTCCCCAATTTCCACACATGTCTCCTGGTTGCTAAATTTCTTGGTTACCACTTTGCCCAGCTCCAGGCCCAGGCGGTCAGCAATCTTCTGGGATAAATCCTGGTGGGAGCTGCCACTGAAGATTTTGATGTTTGGCATCTTCGGCAACTACCCGAGGTACTCTTCTCTCAGCAATCACTACCACCGCAGAGACAGGAACAGAAGTCGACTCAGTCACCTTACTGAATGTTCGGGGTCACCGCACCACTGTCTTCTTCCTTAGAATTTAAAATGCACTTCATATTATAATATCACCAATCTCCTTCATGGTCCTGACCTTGTTTTTACAGTAACACCTTACCAAGCACTATACAGATTAATAACTGGTTTAAAAGTGAAGTAACGATCAAAGTAAAACTGAACTGGCAGGCCAGTATTCCTGTTTCTGTAGGAATTAAGATTGACAGTGGGGTCTTGGATAACTGCATGTAATAACACATTCTGAAGATGCTTTTAAAACACTATTCTGAGCAGTTAACTGGTAAGATTCTCACCCCGACTAATTATATATATGCTGATACCTGTGAACCAAGCAACTATACTGAATTTAACAAAGTGTAGTAGAAGGGCCACACTCCAAAGGCCTGCCATTCTGATCTTCTAAATATGTACTTCTTGTCATGACACACCAGCTATTACTATACTGCCTTTTTTTTTTTTTTAAAGGGTAGTAAATAAAAAATAAGACAAAAAAATGTCACAGGACAGTCCTGCTACAATGCTACTATGCTGTATATGGATGGATTTCTAAATATCTATGTAAACATATGTAAGTGCTCATTCTTGTTTTTAAAAAACATTTTTTTTCTTCATATTCTGTACGGACTTAGAGTTTAGTATCTTAATACTTGGTGGGAAATACTTGTTTCATATTATGCCTATGATGTCTGATATTTAGACTAATAGTGTGGTAAACTGAACTGCGTAAGTTGCAGGGTAATAATAAACTCTACTGGAAGGTTAACAACCTATAAAACCAAAAACCAAAACAAAACAAAAAAAACACTGTTCTGGGGGCCGGGGGGCTTGAGTTAAATTCCCAGTTCCACCAAAATAAATAAATAAATAAATATATATGTCCACACATATATACATATACATATACATATACATATACATATACATAAAGCACTATTCTGGTATTCTGGGCCAGGCTGGGCTGTAACTCAGTGAAGTCTGGCCTAGCCTGCGCGCGCGGCACTGGAGTTCCGCAAGGCCAGAAAAAAAGTACTATGCAAATTCTGATCAGGAAGGAAGTCCCTCCCGGTCCCCAGTCCCTGGGAGGAGTGCGTAGCTCCACCCTCCCGCCAGGTGCCCAGCACCGCGGAGGAGCCTAGGGACCGGCTCCCAAAGCCGCCTCCACCGCCTCCGGACCTCCTGCCCGGGTTCCTGTCAGCTTAGCCCTGCTCGCGGGGCGCCCGCCAACCCACCCGCGCGCTCCGGGCTCCTCACGCACTAGCCCGCCTTTCCGGCGGCTCCCTCCCTCCTCTTCGTCCCACCCCCGCGGCCCTGCCCGCCAGTCCGTCTTAGCAGGACTCCTCGCCCTGCCCCCCCGTCCGTCACCACATGACGCCTCGCCCCCTGGTCCTGTCCCTTCGCCCTAACCTATCCTCCCCAGAGGGTGTAGGACCCGCGTGCATTCTAACCTCCGTCTGGCGAGGACTCGAACTGAATCACCGGAGAGGAGTTCACAGACACCCTTGCCCGCGGCTCCGCCCCTCCCCGGCCCTCCCGCGGCCCCGCCCACGCGCGGCCCCGCCCTTCCTACGTTCTGGTCCTCCCGTGGCCCCGCCCTCCCCTCAGGCCCTGGACTCGCGCGCCGCGCGCAGCCCTCATGTGGCTTGGAGCCCGCTCCGCTGTGCTCTCTTCGCTCGTGCGCGCCCCCTGGCCATCTGCGGTCTCCGCCATGAGAACCGGCACCTTCGCCGTGTCGCAGCCCCTCAATTACCGCGGTGGGGCCCGCGTGGAGCCGGCGGACGTCTCCGGCACCGAGCAGGCGTTCGAGCCAGCCACGGGTATGTGGCGGAGGCCGGACGGCCGGGCATCCCTTCACGCGTCCGTTGCGCGCGGCCCCGCGCCTTCTCCTCCTCGTCCTCCTCCTCGGCGCCTCTAGGCCTGCCGAGCGGGGACGACGCAGCCCGCCGCGGGCGTCGGGAGCGCTCCCGGCCGGTGGAGGAGCAGGACCCGGCCCCGTGTGGAAAGGGGCGCCGGGAGCGAGAGGATCACGAGTGCAAGGGCGGTGAGGGAGACGCAGTGACTTTGTGAGATCTTGTCTCAACAAGTAAAAAAGGCGAGGGTATAGCTCCATGCGAAGGCCCTGGGCTCAGACTCAGTATGGGGAAAAAAGTTTTCAGTTCTAGGCCCGCTATAAGGTGTTCAGCTATTGGCGGGACGCGGAAGTGTCGGAGGCGTGGAGGAGCACTCGCTTGCGGTTTTTAAGGAGCGTGGATGCGGATTTGGTGTCTGTTTTGTAACGCTAAAACCAGATTTTCTGCGCAGGAATCAGAATTGGGAAAGGAAAAAGTCCACGTTGATTTAGAACCTCAGTGAGGTATAATTGACAAGTTGTATATGTTGAAAGTGTGCAATATACTGTTTTACATACGTGTGTCTTTCGAAGTGATTAGTACAGCCAGACCCATTAACAGTCTAGACAGTACCTTTTTCTTGCTAGTGAAAAGCTTAGATGCATCCTTGAAGTGCGTTGGAGGCATATCCCTGTAATTCCAGCCTTTAGGAGGCTGAGGTAGTACTGCAGCGAGTTTCCGGTGAGCCTGGACTACCTAACAAAACCCTTCCTCAAACTTTTCTCTTAAAAGATCTTAAGTATACAGTGCAGTATTATTAACTATAGTCCCAGTGCTGAACAGGAAATCACACGTATTTATCTGCCCAAATGCAACTTTTAAATTACAGTTCGTGTGTGTCCAGCTGAGGATGAGGAGGGTTTTTGTTTTGTTACCTTGTACCGAATGCTTTATGCAGATATTAAAAATATAAATGTTTTTTTGTAGACAAGAAAGGCAGATGAATACAGCCGGACTGGGAGGGAAGGAATGGGAGAGTTTAGGGTTAACACTGCACACAGAGTCATAGAGCAGTGATGTGTCAGCTGGAAGTACAAACAAAACAAGACAAAAACCAGAAACAAAAACAAAGGAGGGGGGAGATGGCTCAGTGGTATAAGAGCTTCCCTGGCAAAGTTCAAGGGCCTGAGTTCAGTCTCTCATTCTGTAAAAAAAAAAAAAAACAAAAAAAACAACTGAAAGTGGCCATAGACATGGGGAAAGCTTTAATTTACACAGGGAGCAGCTTCTTTGTCCCCTCTCTGTAGTGACACAAAAGAAATGGAATATATTCTTTATTTTAATTATCTACAATGTCAGTGATCTTCAGTCACTGTCTTTCAACAATTCAAGTTTGTAACAAGTCAAAGTTTTTTTTTTTTGTCTTTTTGAGACAGGGTCTCACTATGCAGTTCAGGCTGGCCTTAGCTGAGTTTGTAGCTCAGGCTGTCTCGAACTCACAACAATCCTCCTGCCTCAGCCTCCTGAGTGCTGGGATTACAGGCATGCGCCACTATGCTCAGCCAGAAGTCAAAGTTTGTACAGGACATGCACATTCTAGAAGGCTGGGGGAATCCAAAGTTGGAGCCCAGCCTGGGTGAATTATTGGGGCCCTGTTTCAAGATAAAAAGGTGGGGAGAGTGGCTGGGAATACAGCCTAGCGCAAAGGTCCTAGGTTCAATAAAGACTATATATATGAAATCTTTCTGGAAAAAAACAACTCAGGATTTTTTTTTTTTTTCTTAACCTGGAACTGAACATAGGACCTTGTACCTTGCCAGGCAGGCACTTGTGCTGCTGAGCTATATTCCTGCCCCCAAACCCCTGAGTTTCTAAGACAGTATTAAGGAGACTTGGAAAATGATCTAGAGAAAATGGATGTTAGGAAGCTCAACTATAGAATAGGAAAAGCAGGGCGTCTTGACTCACAGCTGCTGTATTTAGATAGGGCACATGGCTCCTGTGATTAGTTCTTTTTTCTTGAGCAAGGTCTCTTGACTTGTCAGACTCCACTGTAGTTAAGAACTGCAGGTGTAGAAGTGGTCACTGAATCAAGCCATACTTAAAAACAGGAAGGATCTCTAAGAAAACGCTGACCCATGGTTTTATTTAACTGCATATAATTTATTTAATTTGCAATAATTTGACGTATAACTGACTTTTCTGCTCCTCATAGGCCGAGTGATAGCCACTTTTACGTGTTCAGGAGAAAAGGAAGTCAATTTGGCTGTTCAGAATGCAAAGGCTGCCTTTAAAATATGGAGTAGAAAATCTGGCATGGAGCGTTGCCGAATCCTTCTGGAAGCTGCCAGGATAATGAGGGTGTGTATGTATTCCAGAAAACTCCACTGATGTTCCCTTCTGTGTAGTTGACATTGTTGCTACAATAGGTTATAATGTTTTCATGAAATGGAAAACATTTTCGCCTGCTCATTTTGTTGTGTAAGCCATGCTTGCTTTCCCGTCTTCACTCTTGAACAGCTCATTTGGCAGGTTTCCCTTCCTGTATTTTGCCAAATTGCAGTGCCTTCTTGGTAGCTTGTCTGCTTTTCTTTTTAATGTATGTTTGTCTACTTGTTTCTTTCCTTGTCCATTTATAGTCTATGAAATTTAAATCTTTGTTTGTTTTTCATATTTCTTTTATACCTTAATTGGCTGGAAATTTTTATTTGGTCATGGATGTTCCCTTATTTTTTTAAACTATAAAACATTTATAAAGGCCGGGCGTGGTGGCGCATGCCTGTAGTCCCAGCACTCGGGAGGCTGAGGCAGGAGGATTGTTGTGAGTTCGAGACCAGCCTGAGCTACAAAGTGAGCTTAAGGCCAGCCTGAACTGCATAGTAAGACCCTGTCTCAAAAAGACAAAAAAAAAAAAAATAAATAAAAATAAATAAATAAATAAATAAAACATTTATATTACAGTTTTTTTCAATTAAGATTTTATTGGTGCATTTTATTTCTACATAATGATCATATTGATCATAGGGAAATACAGCTTTAAAAGATAGATAATAGGGGCGGGGGAGATGACTCAGTGGAATAAGTGCTTGCCTGGCAAGTTCAGGGACCTAAGTTCAATCCCTGGTTCTGCCAAAAAAAAAAAAAAGAAAATCTGAAAGATAGATAATAGGAAGTAGGGGAACAGGCCCTTCTCACAGGGGAAGGGGACCAAGAGACTGATGGAGGAA
Organism: Ctenomys sociabilis; assembly: GCA_004027165.1. Classification (NCBI taxonomy): domain Eukaryota; kingdom Metazoa; phylum Chordata; class Mammalia; order Rodentia; family Ctenomyidae; genus Ctenomys; species Ctenomys sociabilis. Next base: position 6,542 of record PVKA01050974.1, read on the forward strand.
GGGGAAGGAGAAGGGAAAGGCTGAGAAAGCGATGAAGATGTGTTGTCTTGTACACCAGCTCCACACAAGGACCAGAAGCATCATGAACTACAGACATGTATGAAAAGAAAAAAAGGAAGAGGATCAAGGGATGAGTGGAGGAGGGAGGGAGCAGGGATGAGAAGAGGGATTACGATGTGTTGGGTCTATGTACCAACCACCGTATGGAATGTAAGCATTATGTACAACATTCATGTACTAAGTAGTAGATGCTCACTGCAGAACATATCAATATTCAGAAGAATACATACCAAATATGAATCATGGATATCTCTGATAGGGGAAATTATTATCTGATATTATTATCTCTGGTAGGATTATGGTAATTGTTTTTGGTCATGAGTGTGTTAAATCAGAAACTAAGAGGGTTTGTGTTACCTTACTTGCAAGACTACACACACACACACACACACACACACACACACACACACACCCTGTACATAGCTTCTCATGGAAGATGTGAAGCTTTTGGAATGGGCTTTATGTGGGATGGGGTGGAACTACAGGAGTAGATCCTAAAATTAGAAGACTTAGCATATGTAGGGGCTGTTGTCATATCTGCCTGGAGAGAGATATTATTCATCCTTTGGAGAGAGAGAGAGAGATTACTCATTAAGCAAATCTCAAGCTGAGAGGGAAAGGTCAGTAAGATAAGTATAGCGAAGTGCAAGCAGATGTGCCCAGGAGCAGGAAGAAAACCTTCACTCTTCTGCATTACTCTGATGGTCTCTTATCTTAGGGTTGCCACCATATCTGCCTTCCAGAGTTTTCCATGTGAACCCACCTGCCAGTGTTTATCATGCAGAAAGCCTAAACCATGAAAAAATGTGGAAAGATTCATGGAGCATTTTTTTCCTCACAAGTATTTTCCCCTGTTGTTACAAATTAGTTTCAGTTTGATAGACCAAAGGTCATGGTTACTGTAAGCTAATAGTTACATTATTCTCTCCAAATGCACATTGGGTTGTTGTTTCCTCTTAGGAAGCAAGTGTCTCTGCCGTGAAATGATTTTTATTAGACGTAAATGTCTTTGCTCTGTCTGATATTTTTTTTTTTAAACAAAATAATTGTACTTAATGATGTAAAGACCTCTGGCTCTGTGTAATAAATCTAGTTTTTTTTTTTTTTTTTTTTTTAACCCAAAGGAGCGGAAGGATGAAATTGCTACCATGGAGACCATCAACAATGGCAAGTCCATCTTCGAGGCCCGCTGGGACATCGACACTTCCTGGCAGTGCCTGGAGTACTTCGCAGGCTTAGCAGCATCCATGGGTGGTGAGCTTCTGCCTGACCTTCTGACCAGTTGGCCAAGGACAGAAGCACAGAGCCTGGTGGCAAAGGGCCAAGACTTGGAATTAAGACAGGCTTGGCTTCAACTCCTTTGTTCTTACCTTCTTGGGTAACCCAGGAATTCCCTTAAGTAAGCTGGTGTTAAGGATTTCTGACTTCCTGGACTGGTGTAAAGTTGCTAAGCCCTGCTTCTCACAAGAATCATCATGTGGTATTTTCCAGCTTCACCAATTTAGCAAAGAGCTCCATAAAAATATTATAAAGTGGGCCAGGGAGATAGCTCAGTAGAATAAGTGTTTACCTGGCAAGCACAAGGGCGTAAGTTCTATCCCCGGTTCCACAAAAAAATTACAAAGTTTACAACAAGGGCTTGCTGGTTAGCTCAGTTGTTTAAGCTCCTGCTTGGGCAAACCCAGTCAGGCTTCAGGGACCACGGTTAGATCTCTAGCTCCACATGCTGTCCCAGACCTTCTCTTAAGGCAACATGAGCCAGCCAAAAAAAAATTTATAACAAACCACAGTGGCAGGTTTGGAGGGCCCAGTGGGGTATGGTAGCCAGAAGCTGGTGGCTCTCCCCCTCTTTCGTTGAACCAAACAACTGTTACCCAGTGGAGGCTCAGGAAGTTTTAGAAAGTTAGGAGGACCAGCATGTGTTTGAAGGACATGTAGGGTTCAGTGCGTGGGAAATTGAGGGAGGAAAAAGCTGAGTTCCTGGGAGCCAGAGCTTGGGAGCAGTGGGGTGCTGGTGTCCCTGAGTGTGGGTTGGGTGGGTGCCTGTGTCAGGGTTGGTCAAATTTGGGGAGCAGGAGACATGTGCCCCTTTTGTCCTCTATTTTATAGGTGAGCACATCCAGCTTCCTGGTGGATCCTTTGCCTACACCCGCAGGGAGCCCCTTGGGGTGTGTGTGGGGATTGGAGCCTGGAACTACCCCTTTCAGATTGCCAGCTGGAAGTCAGCCCCGGCTCTGGCTTGTGGTAAGCAGGAGCCAGACCTACTATTACCCCCTCCCCCGCCCAGTTCTCTTCCCCTTACCTTTCTGTCATTCTGCACCTCAAAGCACAGGGGTATGGGACATTCAGACTGGGGGGGACACAGGTCCATTCCCGCCTTGCCTTTTCTCCTGACCTCAGGACCACCTCCTACCCACTGCCCTGCAGAGTGTCTGAGAGACTTGCCTGCTCAGCCACCTCCTCAGGGGCTCTGTCTGGCCCCCAAACCCATAGTAAAGATAATGTATTTACTTGTTTTACAAGGCCAGGAATTCTAATTCCTTGGTTTTCATTTAGCAGAACTGGGCATTAAACCCAGGTTCTTTGCATCCTTCTTTTAATTATTTGAGGCAAAGTCTCACAAAGTCACTAAATTGTAGTGGCTGGGCTCAGATTTATAAACTTTCTGCCCCACATTCCCAGAATGCTGGGATTACAGGTGTCCACTACCACTTCTGGCTCTAACTTTTGATGAAAGAAGGAAACATATGTAAAGAAAGAACAAAAGAAAGGAAGAGGCCGGGGAGATGACTCAGTGGAATAAGTGCTTCTCTGTCAAGTGCAAGGGCCTGAGTTCAATCCCTGGTTCTGCAAAAAAAAAAAAAAAGGGAGAAGTTTTTCCTGCTAAACTGAATTTATTTTGTGCAATAATTTCTAGAACTTAGGAGAGTGGCTTCACTTAAGAAGCAGAAGAAATCTTGTATTTATGTATTTGTTTGGTACGACGTCTATGCAATGCAGCTCAGGAGACCAGCACAGACTGGCACAGGGTGCCCAGGATTCTGGGGCCCACATAGCATGCCCGTACTGAGGATCAAACTTGGGACCTGGTGCTTGGTAAGCAGGTGCTTTGACTGCTGAGCTATTTTCCCAGCCCTTTATCTTGTATGTAAATATTTGGGCTGGTAGGTGGTTAAATGGCAAAAAGGCCTTCGTACAGGTGTGCGGTATTACTGTTGGGAGAGGGGCCATCTATCTGGTCTGTTGAAAGAAAGAAACCAGGGTAAGAAGGACAAGATGTGTCCTTTATTAATAATGGTTTTGGTCTAGGATTTGTTAGTGGAACAGCAAAGACAATTGTCCTCATCCTGCCCTCTGACGGTCACCAGTCTGAAGCTTTGTTGTGTGGTGTCTCGGCTTTGTGCAGGCAACGCCATGGTCTTCAAGCCCTCCCCCTTCACACCTGTTTCTGCTGTGCTCCTGGCCGAGATCTACGCCCAGGCAGGGGTGCCTCCTGGGCTCTTCAATGTGGTGCAAGGTGGTGCGGCCACTGGCCAGTTTCTGTGTCAACATCCCGATGTGGCCAAAGTCTCCTTCACGGGAAGTGTGCCCACCGGCATGAAGGTGAGGATGAAGCCAGTGCTGGTTAACACAGTCAGTCGCCAATTGACCTGGCAAAGGCAGCTCTGCTTGGCACAAACTTGGAAATTCAGCTTTGGAGCTGACTTATGTGTATAAGGAACAGGGCAGGAGGCTTTATGGGGTTGGGGTCTGCAGTGTCCTGGGAAGTGGGGGAGGAGCAGGGATCTGATTCTCTGCTAGGTCAGCTGAGGCAGTATCCATGCCCTCCTGCATGGAGGTAGCATGTCTGAGGACACAGGCCTGGACTGCCATTTTTGTTTGGTGACCCAACTCTGTGGCTAGTAGGAAGGGGAACTCTTTCTTCAGATTTGAAGTACTATACACTTCTGTGGGTTCTCTTCAGTTTTCTGGAAAGTAATGTTTGAAACAGATGAAAGGCAGAGTACATTGATGAGAATAAAGTAACAGTTCCTGTATAGCTGTCAGTGGGTTGGTAGGGTCAGGGCACTTTAGTAGATGAAGCATGTAGTCTAACCAGTGTCAGACTTGCTTGCAATGCTTTTTGTTCTATCAGATTATGGAGTTGTCAGCAAAAGGAGTCAAACCTGTGACGCTAGAACTTGGGGGCAAATCTCCCCTCATCATCTTCTCAGACTGTGACATGGAGAATGCCGTGAAAGGGGCGCTGATGGCCAACTTTCTCACTCAGGGCCAGGTACGGGCTTGTCCTTGGGAAAGGGTGGGCAGGGCCGCCACCCTGCATCAAGCAGCCTGAGCTGTAGTATTGCTTTGACTATGTTCAGTCTTAATAGAAGAGTTCCAAAGTAGTACGAGGAGTTCCCATGTATCCTTTTTTATTTTTTTATTTTTATTTTTGTCTTTTTGAGACAGGGTCTCACTATGCAGCTCAGGCTGAACTTAGCTTACTTTGTAGCTCAGTCTGGTCTCGAACTCACAACAATCCTCCTGCCTCAGCCTCCCGAGTGCTGGGATTACAGGCCTGTGCCACCACGCCCGGCTCCCATGGATCCTTGACCCACATCCTTCTAATATTAAAATATTATCATTGTTACTGTGTTCCTCTAGACACATACATATGTGTATTAAACATTTCTGAACCACTTAAAATGTTCTTAAAAACAAATGCATTCTTTTATGTAGTGCAGAACATTTATGGAAATTGATAAGCTAACATCAGTAAGGCTCTGGTCTGTAGGGTCTCATTACACAGATTGGACTTGGAGTGATTCTACTGTTTTCAGCCTTCCAGGTGCTGGGATTACAGGCACATGCCACCAAGCCCAGTCTCAGTTGCAATCTCATCGAATCCATGGGGTGGGGCCGGCACAGCTTGTGGTGCTGGGGATCAAACCCCAGTTCAGTCATCTGCCTGAGCAGGCATTGTTTGTTTTTTTGAAAAAGGTCTTGCTTTGTGGCCCAGGCTGGTCTCAAACTCATGGTGATTTTCTTGCCTCAGCCTTCCAAGAGCTGAGATTATAAGCGTGGACTGCCATGACCAGCTATATAGCTCTGTTACCCAATGTTTAGCTTTCACTAAAATGTCACCATTTTTTTGATTAATGTCTCTTTAGTAAAGGAAAACAAAAAATTTATTTCTGGTACAAGGTCCAAACAAAGATGATGCAATGCAGTTAGTTGTCTTTTCTGCTTTTTTTTCCTATTCAGAGTTATTTTTTAAAAATTATTTATTGGGGGCTTCTGGGCCGCCTGTGCAGGGATGCTGAGTCTGGAGAGTGGGCTGAGGCATTTCACAGCTCTGCGGTTCCCTTCTTGGTCAGACATGCCTAAGAAAGCTGGTGGGACAAGCAAGGTGAGGGGCAAATCCCGTGACATCCAGAAGAGTAATAAGGAGAGCAAGGATCCAGAGAGGCCACCCCCTCTGTTAGGTCCTGTGACAGTTGATGCTAAAGGTTATGTCATCATAGCCATCCACGCCAAGCCTGGTTCCAGACAAAGTGCTGTGACAGATCTGACCTCAGAAGCTGTAAATGTAGCAGTTGCAGCCCCTCCATCAGATGGAGAGGCCAATGCTGAGCTCTGCCAGTATCTTTCCAAGGTCTTAGAACTCAGGAAGAGCGATGTGGTGTTAGATAAGGGTGGTAAATCTCGTGAAAAGGTGGTGAAGCTGTTGGCCGCTACAAGTCCAGAAGAGATCTTGGAAAAGTTAAAAAAGGAAGCTAAAAAGAAATAAAAGCAAGAAATGGAAAGTATATCCTTGGGGACTATTTTATTCCTAATGAGGAAGAGG
>PVKA01050975.1:0-12430 GCA_004027165.1 Ctenomys sociabilis
TTTATAGAACAATCATCTTCTTTCTTTGCATCTATCTAGAGTTCAAATACTGCCACAATAATCTCTGATTCTTTTTGTGATAGTGGAATTATACACTGAGAGAAGTTGAAAGAAGCATTTCTATACAGTGTGATTTTTCAGGATATTACTAGTTTTATAGAGAAGGTATATTTGTTTGTGTGTGTGTGTGTGTGTGTGTATGTTGTGTGGTGTTGTTTTGAGACAGGGTCTTGCTATGTAGTTGAGGCTGGCATTGAGATTATTTTGCAGCCCAGGCTGGTCTTGAACTCAAAATGATCCTCCTGTCTCAGCCTCCCAAGTGTTGGGATTACCAGCATGTGTCATCATGTCCTTCCTTATTTGTGTGTGATTTGAAAGTTTGTTTTGTCTTTTGGTTTTCCAAGAGACTGAACCTACAATATTTAGAATAAGAAACAGCCACCGCCTTCTTAAAGTTACTTTACTAAGTTGTTCAGGCTGTGTTTGAACTTGCAGTCCTCCTGCCTCAGTCTTCCAGAGTGCTGGCATTATATGTAATGCTATAGTTGGAGTAAAGATTTTATGGTTAAGTCACATTAAAAAAGAAAAAAAAAAACTAGGAAAAAAAAATATAAGTTTCATAACATACACACTGGACATTAGTGTTCACTATGAATATCTAACAGGATTTATAGTGTATAGCATTTATTTCCCATTCTTACTGGATGGCACAACTTTATTTTTAATTTGTGTGTGTGTGTGTGTGTGTGTGTGTGTATGTGTGTGTGTGTGTGTGTGTGTGTGTGTGTGTGTGGTCAGTTCAGCGTGCCCTGGGGGTGGCGCTGGTGCAGCATGTGTTGCCAAGTTCTTGTGCACTTGCCTAAGCTTCGCTAAGCAAATGCTTTAGACCACTGAGCTATCTCGCCAGCTGGATAGCACAAATTTATAAGCACCTTGTATCACTAGTATTCCTTGAAATACTCTTCGGGAAATAATGCTTTAAAACTGTCAAGAAATTGAAATAAAAAACTAAATCAATAGACGAATGCTACCATATTTGCTGATTGTTACCAAAACCTAAGAGGATGCCTTTTTTTTTTTTTTTTTTTTTTAATGAAGATTTGTTCATGAAGAGAATAAAGAACTTAAACAGTTAAATTCTTTTATGTGCTCTGGCTGTACATACTTTGCACAACATACACTGATGTCAGTCAAGAGAGTCATGAAATTATGAGATTCCATCTCTCTTATATAGTAAGTTTCAGACAAGTTTAAAAAGCATGCCCTGGTGGCCCACCCAGACTCCACAATACCTTCTTCACTTTCGTATTTCTGACTGAAAAATGACGAACAGTATAGCAGGCGTGTACTTTTGTGCTCTTCAGTGTGACAATAATGTTTCCATATTCCTCACTGTTCTCTGTTGGCCAATACTGATCACATTTTCGCTGCAAAAAGAGAAACGTTATACATTCCAAATGATAATGTTAAACCACAAGAAAGAGTGTCAGTTATTTGACTCAAAAATAAATGCAAGTGCAGACAAATGTGACCTCTGAAGAACTTCATGCCTGGGGAGAGGTAGGGCAAGATCATTTGACAAATGGGCCTCATGCTTCTGATCATTTTTTAGTTATATAATGTGCTTTAAAGAAGGCCTAAGAAATGAATGCATATGAGATGGGCATAGGATAAAGTCTAAAGAGAGTTTGCATGCCACTTCAGAGGCCTGGCTGGGTTTCTGAAGGTCTTTGCTAATTGGGAATCTCTGCGTTATAACTGGGGTCACCAAAGGCAAAGCAAGGATCCCACAGTTCAAGTAAAGAGGTAGAGATTTTGAGCAGTGAATTTAGTGCTAGCTTTTATTCTAGCCTATATCAGTAACATCTAATATAAACTGAAATCCAACACATTCTATAGCATTAATAATTATTTTAGGGCTGGGGAGACAGCTTGGTGGTGTCAGTGCCTGCCTGGCAAGCATAAGGACCCACCCAGGTTCAATTCCCAATTCCACATGTCCTGCTGGCCACCAAAACTGGGCATGGTGGTGTGTGCCTATAATCCCAGTGCTGGGGAGGCTGAGACAGGAGAATCACTATGAGTCTGAGCTGCATAATGAGACCCTGTATTAGATACATGAAAGATTTTTTAAAACAGTAAAACATAATTTTTTAAGAACAATCTTAATCATGGTTCAGGTATATAAAGCAGTCTCTGCTTCTTCTAAATGACAATGAGTAAGTTCTTACTATGCCATGTGTCTTTTGACTCCTCTGCTCTTTCTGTTCTGTAAAATGAGAATGTCCTTCCCTCCTTTTTCTTGCCTGCTCACCTTGTTCTCCTCACAGTTTTCCTCTGAACTCACACTACTAGCTCCTTTAATGTTGTCCTAGTGAAAGCCAAACATGCACTTCTGTCATCGCATTTATTTCCCACTTGTCATGCTGAAACTCCCTTCCCAGCAGATGATAATCAAGATAAAGCAGACGACACACTTTTCATTTCTGTATTTATACTGGAGCAAATTCCTGTCCTACAGCAGGTACTGGCTGTATCAGTGTTTTGTGAATGAAAGTGGGTTATTAAGATAGAAGGCCAAGAGGCTCTTACTCTTCCTTTCTCCACAAGGTTTGTAATCATGATAATGATTCCTGTATTTTGTTCCCAAATCATCCTCCAGAAATCTTCAAATGTAGACTTTAAAGGTCCCTGGGTGGCAATGTAGGCTTTTGCTCTGTTGTAACCCTTCAAAGATGACACAGAACAGAGTGAGATGAACATAGTTACCAGAGAAGATCAGTTAATAATTCAAGTGTCTTCCACACTGAGAGTAGGCTGGGATTTTAGTGAAAGCTCTGTGGGGCATTAAAATATGTTCAGCAGTTTCTGCTGCAGTTTTCAAAAACAGGTTTATAAAAACATTTATGACTTACATCAACATAGTTTGCATTAATGTAGTCGCTGTGCTTAGAGTCTTTTCCTGGTAAAGGTCTTAACTTCACCCTACTGTGATCATCTATAGAGGATAAAAAGGCAAAAACACATAGGTAATTTTTTTTTTTAAATGTAGCATTCTAAACACAAAACAAGGCAGTTATGTAAAGTGGCATCTCCCGGAATGTCGTGGCATTCTACTGTGGCAGAATAAATACTAAACAGCACATTCAAATCTGTCTCAAAAAACATGGAGTGGGACTGGCAAGATAGCTCAGAAGCCTAAGCACCTGCTTAGGCAAGCATAGGGCTGGGGTTTGATCTCTGGCATCACATACTGTTCCATCCCCTCCCTAGACACACTGACCCAGCCACCAAGTCCAGGCGTTCTGGCACGTGCCTGTAATCCCAGCATTGAGGAGGCTGAAAACAGGAGGATCACTATGAGTTAGCTGCGTAGTGACACCCTGTACCAAATATATTAAAAAAAAAAAAAAATAGTGCTACTGCTGTCTCATGCTGTGACCTGAGGTGGGAAGGGGGTGGGGGGAGGCAAGAAATGCAAATTAAGGTCCTTATTAGTATGCATAAAACTACTACAAGTTGCAGTGCTTTGATTTTCCTTTTTTTAAGTAATTAGTACAGTGTCTACAGGGTCTCACTATGCAGATCAGAGTTGTAGGGGCCGGGGAGTTGCCTCAGTGGAATAAGCGCTTGCCTGGCAAGCACAAGGCCCTGAGTTCAATCTCTGGTTCCGCCAAAAACAAAAGAAAAAAAATTTGTAGTATACTCCAAATAAAAATTTTCTTCTTAGGCCTCTGGATATAAACTTGCCTTAGTAGCCATTTGAAGCTGTAAACTTCTCATTGCATGTATTGGAAGTGGTGTGGTAACATTCATATATATACTGAAAGTTGAATTGGCCCTAGTATAGCAGGGCAGTACTATATCATGTTTCTGTAATTTTATTTGTTTCCTTGACATTTTTATACCATATTTTGTTACAGGAAGGCATCAATGTAATAGGGGAAAATGAAATGACAGGTGATGCACTCAATCTGGTCAAGAGAACATAAAAGTGCAACCCTCTGCACTTAGGAAAATAAAGCTACATCTAATTTGACTGTGTGAAAATGAGTCTCCATTGAGGCAGAGAGACCACTGTGTAGCCAAACACCATGACTTTTGGGCACATCATGGGCAAGGCACTATGATCTCCATCTCTTCCTTCCCACTTAGTTTTAGCTAAAGCAGAAGAGGTCATTAGAAGTTAAGGCTGAAATAGGGGAGGATGATGTAAGAAAAAAAGAAAACTTTGACTCTTATTCTTTCTTTTCTTTTTAAACTTCTACTTCAGTTTTTAGAGAAGTGAAAGGAAGTCCTATTCAAATTCTTATTAAAACTTTAGGAAGAAATAAAATCATCTCTATTTATAGATGATATGATCCTATATATAAAATCCCAAGAGAATTCACAAAAATAATAGACTCAGCAAGGCCATATAGGACACAAGATCAGCATACAGAAATCAGTCATGTTCCTTTATTTTGGCATACTGGGGATTGTACCTAGGCCTCATGGATTCTAGCTAAGTGCTGTACCGCTGAGTCTGGTCCTTTTCAATTTTACTGGGAGACAAAGTCTCCCTAAGTTGCCCTAGCTGGTCTTAGACTTTCAACACTCTCGTCTGAGCTTCTCATGAAGATATGATTCCAGGTATGTGCTGCTGAGTCTGTCTCAAAGTATGAGCAATCTGAAAATTACGTGAACAATTCATTTACAGTGTCATTATAAATAATAAAATAGGAATAAATTAAACCTACATAGGTGGGAAGATATCTACCTTCATGGATTATAAGACAGTATTGTCACAATGCAGCTCAGTCTACAAATTCATTGTATAGTAGTCACTACCAAAGTATATGGGTCTATTCTCAAATTCATATGGAAACCTAAGGGACCTAGAATAGTAAAAACAGTTTTGAAAAACCAAGAGTAACAAGTCCTCTAAGGACTCACAGTTTCCAGTTTGAAAACTTGTCACAAAGCTGTCTGTCATCGAGACAGTGCAGTACTGGTGAGGGGAGGAAAGCCATACAGACCACCAGATCAGAGGTGAGAGTCCAGAAACAACCTACTGCACAGTGGCCAGCTGACCTTCCGTGAGAAGATAAGACAGGCTCATGGAGGAAGTGTTTTGCTGAGGGTACCTCATGCTGTAGAGACCTCCATCCAAGTGAGGGCTGGAATTGTGACACAGCGCTGTAGATCATGCCTCACATGCTTAAGGCCCTCAGTTCAGTTTCCAGCACCATCAAGAAAGAAAAGAGTAAAGATGGACTACTGCCTCAGAAAGTATCAAAATTGAATTGGGACAGATGAAAAAGTAAGAACTAAAAATCATGGAATTCTTATAATTGAGTAAATCTTGGATTAGTCAATGCTTTCTTAGATGACACCAAAAACAGACATCAGTAACAAAAATATATGTTGATTTTTCCAAAATTTAAAAATATCTGTGCTTCAATGGACCCCATTAAGATCCAGAAAAAGGCAATGCAAAAGAATGAGAGAAAAATTTTACCAGTTATATACAATCTGCCATCAGAATATATAGATGTTATTGTATCTCAACATAAAATTATGAATCAATTGAAGATGGCAAGGGAAAAAGATTAAAAAGAGGCATTTATTTAAAGGTAAGGGACAGTAAATACAAGAGAAGAAGCTCAACACCCCTGGTCATTAGGGAGATACACATCAGCCACACTGAGCTGCCACTTCACACACATTTGGGGGGCAGTTATCAAACAAAAACCCAAAAGCAAATGAGAAAAGTGTGGTGGATGTGGAGACACCCCTCCTTCTTATATTGCTGGTAGGAATGTAAAACAGTACAGGCACTTGGGGAAACCGTTTGGTACTTCCTCAAAGTTTTCCTTTTTTTAGAAAAACAAAAGGACAGTTACCAGTTTGGCTTGGTGATGGACAAAATCCCAACACACTGGGAGGCTGAAGGAGGATCAAAAGTTCAAGCACAGCCTGCGAAATTTAGCAAGACTTACTTTGAATAAAAATTATAGAGTCTGTTCAGACGAATGTTACTCACAGTAGCCAAGACGTGTCTATCCAAGGATAAAAGAATAACCAAAATATTATGTATCCATGCAGTGTGAACAGAGTATGAGAGCAGTGATGCATAGTATGACATAAGTGAGTCTAAGATACTATGTTAAGTGCCAGAAGCCCAACAGAAGGTCACGTCTTAGGGAATCTCATGTGGAATGTCCAGACTAAGCAAATCTGAGAGACAGGACAGAGGTAAGTGATTTCTAGGGGTTAGTATAGAGGAAGGAATTAGAGGGGCTGCTAACTCTTGTGGGGTTCTTGTTGGGAATACTAAAAATATTATAAATTTCATTGTACTTCTTGTTTTCCAGCTTTGAAAACATATTGAAACCAAGTGAATCCTATTCTGTTATGTGGGTATATTCTTACATATAAGTTATATTTTACTAAAACTTTATTAAACAGAACTTTATGGTTAAAATTTTACATTGTCCAATTTAAATTCACTATTAATTGAAATCCTGTGTAGTGTGGTGTTAACCCATAATGTGTGTTGACCCTCAAACAGTGGCACCTCTACCTTTCATATCAAAGAGGAGATGCCTTGAGGATTCCTTGGCCTGTATTCTTGGAAAAAAGATACTGGAATAATCTGCATAGACCTTACTGGTTAAACATCCCTAGTCTGACATTTGAAATGCTCCAAAATAGGAAAATTTTTGAGCACTGCGTCAGTTCACAGGCAATTTCAGAATTTTTTGGGATGTAGATTAGTGATGCTCAGTCCGTATTGTCTGGCAACATATTGATACAAGCCTGACATGATGATGCAGTGTGGCCTCATTACACAAGAAGTCCGTGCTCCTAAGCTATTCCTTTGGCCTCCAATTGAAGACTACCTGTCTGAGTCTGGGACCTCCAGGTGCTCCTGACCTTGGAAATACATTGAGTAGTGCTAAAGATAAGGACCAAAGGAAAAGCGTATTACCTGGTGTTGGAAGGACTGCTGGCCCTGGTAGTGCATACCATAATCCCAGTATTTTGGGAGGCTGAGGCAGGAGGGTTCTGAGTTCAAACCCAACCTAGGCAAATTAGCAAGACCCTACCTCAAAAATTTTAAAATACAGCTCAGAATGAAGGTCCTGGAAAACAAACCTACTTTGAAACCCTCAACCTACTTTGAAACCCAGCTTACTGGATTCAGTTCCTCAAATTTCTGTTTCTATTAAAGTGAGATGGCTCTCACTGGTTTAAAAATTGTCAAGATGGTCAAGTGACATTTCCACTTTGGTTCCAAAACTTGATATGATATCACGTCATGTGGAAACAGTGCAGTTCAGAGCATTGCTTATATTCACCTTAGTAAACTCTACCACATCTGACTGCTTCAGTGAAAGACCAGGATGACAAAAAATGTCCCTTCTGCTACACTGCTAGACATGGACTCATGAGAGGTTAGCTTGTAAGAAGGATTCTGATTTTGACCTGTTGGCTTTTAGTTTATATCCACACAAGACAATTTAATTTCCTTGAAATTGAAGATCAAGAATCATTACTCACATGCTAAAATGTTGATGTATCTGTTTTTGTGCTTGTTATCTGGATGATTGGAATGTTCTGCAGTGATGTTCATATCAGCTGTACAGCGCTGCACTTCCTAGTGACAGAAACAAATAGCAAGACTTCAGACATGCTTTAGAAAGGAAGGAACTACAGGAAGGTCCCAGACTCCTCACGTGGTGGTGCTGCCAATAAAAATAATCACAATGGACTGCCTATCATATGATAGTACTTCCAGCTATCCACAGCACACCATTACTTGATGTTAATCAAAACTGCCTTATTGGCCCTTGCATTTTTGCCCCTAGGCTATTTTTTAATTACCATTTTAGAGGTACCTGTACTTACAAAAAAGGCTACTAGAGACATTAAAAGTTACTAGGTATTTTATGGTGGCACCATTCTCATATACCTTGTGTTTACTGTGTTGCTTGTTTCAGTCAGGAAGCCGTGTTGAACCTAGGTCAGTGTACACGTGGTGTGTTGTGTGTGTATAGTGAATAAAAGAGCTTGAGGTATGGGACTCAGATATGTCCTTTCCAGATATAAAATATCCATGAAACACAAACACACTTCCTAGCATTAAAGTTGTCATTTCTTCCCCAAGACCCAACTTCAGATATGATGATTACCACAACCATAACGATTTCCTATGGAGAAAATGAAGAAGGTATAGTAATTTTTATTTATTTATATTTTTACTTTTTGTAGTGGGGATTGAACATAGAACTTTGTGCTAGCCAGACAGGTTTATGCTGAGCTATCTCCCCAGCCCATGATTTTTATTCTTTATTAACTCATCAGTCAGCTTCATCCCAGATTTTCACATAGGCATTGGAAACAAAAAAAACGTCTTTTGAGTGAATAACAGTTCACAAGAAAAAAGATAGTCAAGCGCAATTAAGAAAAGTCTTAAAAAATGATGGAGGAGAGCTTAAAATAAGAGATGTCAGCTCCATTATGCCTTACAGGGTGACTGGGAATTTGAACAAGTACAGTGTCCACCATCAATTGCTATGTGGTTGGTATAGGCCTAAGATTCAAGAGACTAGAGTCTAAGGACTCAGTGTTGAAATGACAGACATGTATGCTCATGTCTGACTCAGATGTGTAGCCCTGATGCATTAGCTGTGAACTCTACAGTTCAGGGAAGGACATGGTTCTACTACTTGAGCCATGGATATAAACATCTTCTATTATGCCAAACGAGGTACAGTTAAGTTTGTGACCTATGAACCACTTCCATTCTGGGATAATGTTCATTAGTGAGATTCATTCACAAGTCCAAGGGACTTAACATGCCTTCGACACAAATACACAATGTAAACATTTTGAAAACACTAAACCACAGCATCTGCACTGCCTTTCCTTTTGCTTCCAGAACCCTGGGCTCTGATTGAGCACTGTCCTGTGTGTACTGTCCCACTGTACAGTAAACATACTTTGTGAAGGTTTGGCACTTGAATGTTTGTGCATGGGTGCTGAAAAACCACACAGTGTGTGATTCAGATCCCAGAGCTACTTAATAGGGGAAGTCATGAGCGGGCTCAGCTGCTATAAAGAGTAGGAAAAAGTAACACAAGATTACCAGGAGAAAGCTTTTACACATGGAAGGTATAATGGCTTAGGAGTGTACAAGCTTTTTCACAAAGCAGTTGCATAGCAGTTATGAATATTTTCTACAACATTTACATTAGGCACAGTAAATACAAGAAACTGGTCTGCTTATATTCACAAACCACTTTCTAGGGAGAAGATCCCTCTACAAAGAGGAACTTGCTACTGTAACCAAAGAAAATAAGGAATTAAATAGCATTTTTGTGTGTTCTAAGGAACCATGTTCTAAAGATTTTCCAATTGTTGAACTTTTCATAACTGTAGGCCATCTCAGCTATCCCTTTAAAAAAAAGCCACATAGCCATGAATTTTTTTTTTCTTCATAGCCATGACTTTAACCCACATCTTTGGGGAAAAGTTATTTCATGATAGTTATGGTCTGCTTCATATATATGTGATAAACTGTTATTTTCTCTTTAGTCCTGAAATAGTTTAAAACCTATAGCTTCATAAATTCTACTTTAAAGGGCCTTAAAGCTGCATTTGGTTTTCTAAACTGAGAGAAAGTATGGACACAACGTAATGAGTCTGATATGTTAACATTAACCACAGTGTAAGCCAGGAAGAACACCCTTAGAGCACGGGATCTTTTGGAACTCTCTTAAAGTATGTGCTAAGTCAAAAGACAGAAAATGTTTGAAAATATATTTGTATTTTAAAATATACTAATTTAACCTATATATGTCCTAGAAATAAGCTGATAGGCTTGCTTGGCTTTTGGCTATATATTTTTTTTAAATCTTTTGTGTATTTATGTACTTGGTATAGGGTCTCATTGTGCAGCTCAAAGCTTGGACTTGTACTGATCCTCCTGTTTTCAGTCTCCCAGTGTTGGAAATATAGGCATGCATCCCTCTCTTGCTCTCAGTGGTTGAGTCACTGCTCACAGGTGAGGCTGGAGTACCTGGGACCAAACCCTGGTCCCTGTGCTTGCGTAAATAGGTGGTTAGTCTGCTGAACTATCCTGCTTGCCCAGGTTTTGGGGCTTGAAATACATACATTTGGCACATATATCTTCAGGGTGGATTTGTTGAGATATCCTGAGAGATTTTAGCTTCTGGTGTTCTAGTCTGAGATTCATTTCGGTGGTTGTCTCTTCTCTGCTGTTGTGTGGATTAGACCACCTCTATGGACAGAAGTAGGGCCTCCATTGTAAAGGAACATACTGGATGAGGACTGGATAGGAACGGTTGTATGTGCTGTTTATAGTAGTCACTCAATATGGCCTATTAGATTATGTTGTTACCTAAAACTTTGGTCTGGTCCTTTGCCCCTATCTCACATATATTCAATTATGTGAATGACACAAAACAAAGAATAGTCATAAATAATATCTCCTTTTATTAAAACTCATAGTTTGCATGAGGTATGATTTTGTCTTACAGATACCAATGCCATCTGTAATTTCACAACTGCTTAGCTCATTTATATGTTAATAATGTCATTTTATTGTGTTGTGGGCTCTTTCAGTCAAAAGTGGCATTTGAAAATTAATGTAATATTAACAAATGTTAAAACCCTTGCATGTGACACTGGCCATGACCCAGTGTGTACACTGAAGTGCCATATTTAGCACAGTGATAGTTTGCAATAAAGGAGCTGGGCATGGTAGCACTAACCTGTAATCCCAGCACTCATGAGGCTAAGGCAAGAAGATTGTTGTGAGTTTGAGACCAATCTGGTCTACAAAGTGAGTTCAAGGCCAGCCTAAACAGTATAGTGAGACCATATCTTAGAAAAAAAAGCCAGATCTCATCTTTGTTGTTTGTATAACCTCAAATCCTCCAAATGAATATTGTGGATACTAACAGGTATACAGCCATAGGAGCAGGCCAGTAGAAACAGAAAGTTTACAACACAGATCAACACTGAACAAAGTAACATTTGATAGCGGCACTCTTCACAGATGAAGTATCTGACACGTCACCGATGTGGGAGAGCCTCTCAGGTGCGCAGGAAGACCTGCTGTCCTTGAAGATCTCTGTCTCTCCATTCTGTGAACCCATTCAAAGACAAAACCATGCCTAGAGCTTTTGATACCAGACAGCAAAGCAAGACTGGAAAACATATTTGGACCTGGAGACTGGGTGTTAGATAAGCACGTCCCCTGGGCAGTCAGGCTCCAGGTGCGTTAAGGGGACTGTCCTACAGAGGACTGGTGCAGTGAGGTCAGGACTAGCCAGTGCTTGTGGAGTATCTGACACACAGCCGATCTTCCTACTTCGTTATCTTCCTGAGCTCCCAGAATGTGGCCAGAGTCACTTGAGAAACAATGCTAATCTTAGTTATTCTTTTACTCCAAAGCTTCTTACTCCAAGGTTTCTTTTGAAGCCTGTTAACCAGTTTTCCATTTTAGCAATTATCAAAACAATGCTTTTGTTTTCACCTACTTCAAATTTTTGCTAAATTAAAAAGTGACAGTATACTGGCCATTTTTTCACTCTTTTTCCCTCCTATCTATTGCTACTTTATTGGTGAGGTGTTTCAAAAGGGATCTGCCTCCTGTCCTGAGAAGCTTTAGTATTAAATTTTCCATCTTGGGAAAACCTGTGAGGTGGCCCCAGAACAGTGTCCCCTTCCTGCCTGCCATCCTCACCCCGCTCCCATATCTATCAGCTGATAATATTTAAGCTGTAAACTTTGGTGAGCTGGACTCAAGCTTCTAATCAGAGTATATTTTTAAAGAATAGAAATAGGCTACAGAGGCCAGGATTTTTTAACTGAAAGGCATGATTTTGATGCGGCTGACCCAGTCTGGAGACATAGCATGTGTGTGGAGGTGCAGTTGATTATTCCGAATAATTAAATGGTGTCAGAACCAGCTGTGATGAATAGCACTGGGGTCTCAAATCATAAATTATTGAGGAAGCAGAGGTGCATTGGATCGTCCCGATAAATTCTGCTCTTCAGGGGATACATGTTTGCCCTGAATACCATCAGCACTGTTAAATGCCTCATTGTTCTTGCTCACTCATCCAGCCAGCAGTCAGTGGAACTGAATCACTTGAACTCCACACACAGCCTCTGTGCTCATGGATACTAAATGCTTGACTCAAGCCAGGGTCTTTATAGTTGAATAGGCATGTTTTGGGGCATCTCCTAGCAGCATTAAATACAGGATGGGGTTTTGTTCTATAAAACATGACTTTGCAGAATAAATCAGGATCCTTTCCTTTGTCTCTTATCACCATTACTTTAGTTGCCTTCAAAAACAATAAGAAATAAAAGAATTCAACATGATTTTTCAATAGATTTCCTTCCTGATGCC
>PVKA01050976.1:0-12431 GCA_004027165.1 Ctenomys sociabilis
TAAAAAAAGAAATTTTTGAATACATAGCATTTGAAGTAATGAATCAAATCCAGAAACATATGGGGGAAACCCAATGTCTACCCAGAACAAGTGCAGAGAACACTATTCCAGCTGAAACGTATGAATTAAGAGCATCGCAAGAAAAGAAACAACAGCAGAAAGGTAAAGAGGAACTCAGAGCAGAAATAATTTCTGAAATCAAAAAAGAATTCTTTGAAATCATAGCATCTGAATAGAGAAACAATTAAGTAAAGTAAAAAAGAGTCCACAAAACTGTTTGAGTGAAAGCAAAGACAGAGTTTCAGATCTTGAAGATGCTAGTGCAGCTAGTGAAAAGGTGAGAAAGGATCTCTTAAAAACGAGGATGCAGGAAAAAAAAAAGCATCACCTGAAAGATGATGCCAAGATGAACAATGTGAAATTAATAGGCATTAATGATAATGAAGGAGTAAATACAAGCGATATAAAAAGAATACGAGCAGAAGTAATAGCAGAAAAGTTCCCAAATATAAGAAAACATTCTAACATTCAGGTAACCGATGCATACAGAATGCCAAATTCATTCAACCCAATAAACTTCAACCCAATAAAAACACTCCAAGACATATAATAGTCAAGATCCCAGAAATCCAACACAAGAATAACATACTGAAAGCTGCTAGAGAAAAGAAGATCACATTCAAAGGAAAACCGATCAGAATTACAGCTGACTTCTCTACACAAACCATGAAGGCAAGGAGAGCATGGAGCAGAGTACTTCAAGTCCTCTATGAAAACAAATTCCAGTCCAGACTACTATACCCTGGAAAACTCTCTTTCAGGTTTGATGAGAAGTGAAATACTTCCATGATAAAGAAGAACTAAAGAATTTCATGATGACAAAGCCATCCCTACACAGGCTACTGGAAGATGCTGTAGAGAGGGACCACAATGACCAGAACTCCATGAATGAGAACAGAAGGAACCCAGTAAACAGGGCAAACAATTAAACACAGGATAGAAAGGAGTAAACAACAGCAGGTAAATAACATGGCAATCATAAGTCAACACATTCCAATTATAACGCTCAGAGTAAATGGACTCAATTCACCAATTAAGAGAAATAGACTAGCACAGTGCATTAGGAAACAAACCCAACAATATGCTACATACAAGAAACATACTTAACTCAAAAAGACTTTCATAGGCTCAAAGTCAAAGGATGGAAAGCAATAATACATGCCCCAACACCTCATAAAAAAGCAGGAGTAGCAATTCTGTTCTCAGACAATCTCAACTTCAAACCAAGAAGGATCAAACGAAATAAAGAAGAAGTCTATATATTGGTTAGGGAAAATTTCAAGAGGAAGAGGTAGCACTCATAAATATGTATGCACCAAACACAGGAGAAACCAAATCTTAATGGACATGAAAAATCTAATATCCAAAACCAAGAGACCTTAACACCCCCTTCTCTCAAAAAGATAGGTCAACCAGACAAAAAATTAGCAAAGAAGTAGCAGAACTGAACCAGAACTTGGAACAAATGGACCTGGTGGACATATACAGAGTGTTTCACCCAACCACAGCTGAATACACACTTTTTCCAGCTGCACATGGGTCATTTTCCAAAACAGACCACATACTAGTCCAGAGGTCATGCATAAGTATATGCAAGAAAATAGAATTCATCCCATGCATACTATCAGACCACAATGCAATGAAACAGGAAATAAATGACAAAAGAAACCAGAAAAACCCACTAAATTCATGGAATCTAAACAACACCCTACTCAGCAATCAATGTGTCACAGAAGAAATTAAACAAGAAATTCAACAATATCTACAATTCAATGGAAATTCAAGCACAACTTACAGGAATTTATGGGATGCGATGAAAGCAGTTCTTAGAGGAAAATCATAGCTATGAACTCACACATTAGGAAAACAGAAAGGGAACAAATTAGCACCCTAATGTTGCACCTCCGACAACTAGAAAAAGAAGAGCAAACAAAACCCAGAGTGCAAAGACGGGAAGAAATCATAAAGATTAGAGCAGAAATTAACTCAATAGAGATGGAGAAAACAGTTCAAACAATCCACAAATCAGAAAGTTGGTTCTTTGAAAACCTAAATGAAGTTGATAAGCCTCTTGTCAACCTCATCAAAAAGAGGCAAAAGAAAATTCAAGTACAAGCGATATGGAATGAAAAGGGTGAAATCACCACAGACCCAGCAGAAATTCAGAAGATTATCAATAGCTACTTCGAGAATCTTTACGCTCACAGAATAGAAGACACAGAAGAAATGGACGGATTCCTCGAAAGGTACAAATTACCAAAACTGAATCAAGAAGATATAACAACTCTCAATAAGCTGATAACAGCCAACGAAGTACAAAACTTAATAAAAAACCTACCGACAAAGAAAAGTCCAGGTCCTGATGGATGCACAGCTGAATTCTACAAGAAATTTATAGAAGACATAATCCTTACACTCCTCAAACTCTTCAATGAAATTGAACAGGAAATAGTTCTCCCAAAATCATTTCTGGAGCCAAGTATTATACTGAATCCAAAACCAGGGAAAGACTCAACTAAAAAAGAGAACTACAGGCCAATCTCCCTCATGAACATAGATGCAAAAATCCTCCATAATTTCCTAGCAAATAGAATTCAGCAAATCATCAAGAAGATCATACACCATGACCAGGTAGGATTCATCCCAGGGATGCAAGGATGGTTCAATATTCAAAAATCTATAAATATAATACACTATATTAATAGACTGAAATCTAAAAACCACATGATCATCTCAATTGATGCAGAAAAAGCTTTTGATAAAGTCCAACACTCATTCATGTTCAAAGTCCTACAGAAAATTGGAATAGAAGGCCTCTATCTCAATTTAATGAAAGCCTTCTATGACAACCCAATGGCTAATGTAATTCTAAATGGGGAAAAATGGAAATCTTTTACTCTTAGATCTGGTACAAGACAAGGATGTCCTCTATCACTGCTCCGATTCAATATAGTCTTGGAATCCTTAGCAACAGCCATTAGAAAAGAGGGAGAAATAAAGGGAATAAGAATAGGTAAAGAAGAAGTTAAATTATCACTATTTGAAGATGACATGATATTTTACATGGAAGACCCAAAAATTCTACTAAGAAACTACTAGAATTGATACAGATATTCAGTAGCATAGCAGGATACAAAGTCAATACTCTAAAGTCGATAGTTTCTTATCTACACAGATAAGAAACACACTGAGGGGGAAACTATAGAAATAATACTTTTTACAATACCACCATGGAAAATGAAATACCATGGAATTCACTTAACCATGGAAGACAAAGTTCTTTTCATAGAAACTTACAGTACCCTAAGAAAAGAGATCATAGAGGATTTCAGAAAATGAAAAGATATCCCCTGCTCCTGGGTAGGAAGAAACATCATGAAAATGGTCATACTCCCAAAATTGCTGTACAGATTTAATGCAATCCCTATCAAACTGCCACCAACATACCTCCTAGACTTAGAGAAATTTTTCCTAAAATTTATTTGGAACCAGAAAAGACCTAGAATAGCAAAGGCAATTCTGGTCAACAAAGACAAGGCAGGAGGCATCACAATTCCAGACTTGAAATTATACTACAAAGCTACTGTGATAAAATCAACATGGTATTGGCAACAAAATAGACCTGAGGACCAATGGAATAAATTAGAAGATGCAGAGGCCTCTACGAACGCACTCAGCCACCTAATCTTCAACAAAGGGGCTACACAAGCTCACTGGAAATAAGACAGCCTCTTTAACAAATGGTGCTAGAAAACCTGACTTTCTACATACTGAAAACTAAAACTTGACCCAGTTCTATCACCATGCACTAATTTAAAGTTAAAATGGATTAAAAATCTAAACATTAAAACAGAAACACTCAATCTCCTGGAAGAGAAAGTAGGAGGAACTCTTAAAGACATTGGGGTAGGCAAAGAGTTCATGGACAAGCATATATTTGCATGGGTAACATTTGAAAGAATTAACAACTGGGATCAACTCTTATTGAGAAGTTTTTGCATGTTAATAGAATTTGTCAACAGAGTGAAAAGACAACCCACAAATTTTGAAAAAAATCTTAACTAATGAGCACTCAGACAAAGGCCTGCTCTCTCTAGAATTTATGAAGAACTAAGATGCAGCAGGGCCCCTCAAATTTAAAGACCCAATCCAGAAATGGGCATGTGAGATGAACACACACTTCCCAGAGGATGAAATTAAGAAAGCAAATAAATATATGAAAAAATGCTCCACATTACAAGCCTTCCGTGAAATGCAAGTTAAAACAATACTGAGATACCATGTCACTCTAGAAAGAATGGCTATCATTAAGAAATCAACCAACAACAAATGTTGGAGAGGATGTGGGGGAAAGAAAATACCTCTCCAGTGCTGGTAGAAATGTAGACTGGTGCAACTATTGTGGAGATCAGTGTGAAGACTCCTCACAAAACTAGGACTGGAAATCCCATTCAAGCTGACTATTCCCCTACTGGCAATTTTCCCAGAGGAACTGAAAGCATCATATCATAGTGATATATGTGAACCTACATTTATAGCAGCACAATTTGTGACAGAAAAATCTTGGAAACAACCAAGATGCCCTTCACATGAGGAATATGAAAAAGATATGGTATTTCTATACAATGGAGTATTACTCAGGTATAAAGAATGATAATCTTGAAGCACTTATATTGAAGTGGATGCCACTCAAAGATATACTCATAAGTGAAATAAACCAGACACACAAGTGCATATATTGTATAGTCTCCCTAGTATAAGAAATCAAAAAAAAAAAAAAAAAAAGAAATATAAATAGAAAGATATAACAACAACTAAAAAGAATTTAGTCAAATAGTTAGGGTAAACTGAACTGCATATGTTGCAGGTACCGATCAGCTTCTCTTCTGCATGGTTAAGAATCTCTGTTTGGAGAATTGGAAGGGCTGCAAGGTCAGCCAACATTTTGGCCCTAGCCTTTCAAGGTCAGCAAAGACTCAGGACATAGAAGAACCTGTACTGTAACATCATGAACTCAGTTGTGCCCCAAATTTTCTGATCAAGTAGATTATGGAGCCACAGAGGAATGTGATGGCTAAGGAAAGTCACATGGAGAGAAAAGTTTCTCAGTCTTTCACAGAGAGCAAACTGGTGAAGCAATGGCCATGAGTCATCCACATGGCTGGCACTGACAAAGGATCTACAGAGTGAGGTATAGGGTTACAGAATAAACCCTGAGGGGACTTGACTGACCTCATCAGATGCAAAGGTTACTTTTTTTGTTACATGGGTCTTGCTTATCTCGGTCTTAACCATCCAGCAGAAAAGTATAAAAATGAGGTATATAAAATAAGGCCATAATAAGAAGCTGAGCTGTAAATGGCTCCAGTCAACAGCTTTTTGGGATAACCCACTATTATTGTAGTCTGCTGGATTGTGTTGGATTGTTTTGCTGAATTCAAGCACTTATAATAATTGAATGACAAGAGACTACCCATCTTTGACAGGACTAAACAAAAAAAGGGATACAAAGGAAGAATCATTCTGTGTTTGTATAAACAGTACAGTTAGCATAAATATGCAGTACTTCTGCATAATTCTATGAGAAGAAAGATTTGCACTAATAGTGTTTGGAAGGATATCCTGTGTATTTCTTGTACTATGGATAACCACTAGGAAGATAACAATGTAAAAAATATTAATTATTGAAGCTGTACTATAATTCAGCTTTGAAAAAAAAGATGTATACAGCTACATTCTCTTAATTCATTGATTAGAGGCTTCTGCTCTAATCAATGTGTTTGTAGATAGAATATTATGTAAGCACCTTGTAAGACCACTACAAAAATAATATGCAATGTATTAATTGTTGAATCTGTCCTACTAATTTGATTTGAAACTGTCTCACTGCTATTTGTTCTTAAATAAAATAAAATAAAAGTTAAAAAGTCACTTATTTTACAATTCTATAACAAACAAATTGACAAATAAAACTTGAGTACAATTACCATATACAAGTGGGGTTTTGTACATGTATATGTCACAAGCACATTGCTTCATATAATTGTCTTTTCATGATAGCATCTAAGATCTTTTCTCAACAAATTTCAAGTAACTTTTTTTGTGCATCCACCATGTTGCATGTTAGATGTCAATAATTTATACATTATTTGAGATTTGTACCTTTTGCCCACTACCTCCTCATCTTTTCCTCCCTAACTCTTGTTACCACCATTGTAATCCCTTCTTTTATGAATATCACCATGTAGATTCCACACATAAGTGAGGATAAGCAGTATTTATCTTTCTGTGTACCTGGATTATTTTATTTAGCACGATGTCCTCCAGATTCATCCACCTTATCGCAAATGACAGATCCCTTCTTTTCATGGCCCATCCTCCAGGGTGTGTGTGTGTGTGTGTGTGTGTGTGTGTGTGTGTGTGTTACACACCACAGTCCATCTATTAACAGTACTTGGGTTTTTCTCCATGTCTTAGCTGTGGAGAACGATGTTGCACTATGAGAGTGCAGATATTTCCCTGAAGAAGCTGATGCCCTTGCCTTTGGCTATGTGCTCAGAAGCAGAATGGTGAGTTCATATAGCAGTGCTGGTCTTAATTTTTAAAAGGAAAATTCATATTGTTTTACCAGTTTACATTTCCACCAGCAGGACCCAAGTGCTACCTTTCTCCATGTCATTGGTAGTACTTGTTATCTTTTGTTATTTTGTTGTTTATACTATAGTGAAGCAATATTGTGATTTGGACTTAATTATCCTGATCATTAGTTGTGTTGGGCATATTTTCATGTACCTGTTGGCCATTTTCATTTCTTTGTTGGGAAAAGGTCTTTTCAGGTCTTTTACCCCTTTTTAATTAGAGTGTCTTACTACCGCTGAGATGTGTGGTGTTTGTTCATTCTCTCCTTTGGATAATAACCCTCATCAGGTTCATGGTTTGCAAATGTTTTCTCCTTTTCTGTGGGTTGACTTTTCACTGTGTTATGATCCTTTTTTATGCAAAACTTTTTCAGTTTTATGAAGTGCCACTGATTTATCTGTGCTTTGGTGCTATATACCAAAAGACATTGTCCAAGCTTTTTCTTTATGCCCTTTTATTAAGGATTTTGTTGTGTCAGTTATTAAAATTTTTAGCCCATTTTAGTTAATTTTTGTTACTGCAAAGGTATATAATTTTTGCTCTTTTGCATGTGGAATATACACTTCCCAACATCATTTCTTAAATAGATCCTCTTTTTCCTATGCATACTTTTTGTGCCTTTGTCAAATATTCATTGTGATTTATTTCTGAAGTTTCAATTCTGTTGCATTTGTCTGTGTCTTTTTTATGCCATTATCATACTGTTTTACTTGCTATCACTTTATAACATATTTTAAAACTGAATTGGACACCTCAAACTCAGTTCATCCATCTTCCTTTTTCCTTTTTTATGTGCTTGGTACGGGGTCTCACTATGCAGCTTGAGGTCATAGTGACCCTCCTGTTCTCAGCCTCCCCAGTGCTGGGATTACAGGCGAGTGCCACCGCACTCAGTCGTGGTGGCAAGCTCAGCATGCCCAGGGGTGGGGCCTATGCAGTATGTAGTGTCAGGGATCAAATCCCAGTCCCTGTATTTGCTAGGCAGGCACTTACTCAGCTGAGCTGTATCACTGGCCATTCCTTTTTAATACTGGGGATCAAACCCAGAACCTTGTACTTTCCATGCAAGCACTTATGCCACTGAGTTATCTCCCGAGCCCTTGTTCATCTTTCTTACTGGCACTGGTTATTTGGGGTCTTTTGTGGCTCCATGTGAATCTTACTGCTTTTGTGAAAAATGCCATTGGAATATTAGCAGAGATTTCAGTGGACCTATGTATCACTTTGTGCGGTACAGACTTTAACACTATTAATTTCATTTAAGCCACAAACACAAAATATTAATTTGTTTTTACTTTCTTCATTTAATTAATCAATATTTTATTGTTTTCAGCACATATCTTTCACTTTTTTGATGTTAAAAATTGGGCTTTATTTCTCTTTTAGTTATTTTCCTTCAGTCTATAAAAATAAAGTTGATTTTTGTATTTTTTTTTATCCTATAAATTTACTGAACTTCTTTTTTTTTTACTAGTTCAAACAGTGTTTATAAAGTTTTTAAAGGGTTTTTATATATAAGCAAGTAGAAACAATTTAATGTCTTCTTTCCCAATTTGTCACTTTTTTTTCCTCTGTATTTTAGTGAAGGAACCACAGCATGTTCTGAGTCTCACCACTGGCTTAGAGTCGTAGTGATCCACCTGTTTGCACCCTCCCAAGAGATGGGATTACAGGGGTGCCCCACCACGCCCAGTTTCATTTGCCATCTCAGCATGACCCAGGGGCAGGGCTGGCATGGTGGCCCCGAGATCCAACCTTCAGTCCCTACACCTACTTGCAGGCACTTTAATCTGCTGAACTATTTGGCCAGCCCCTTCTTTTCCAATTTAGATGGCTTTTTTCTTTTCTTTTTCTCTGTCTTTTAAAAAATTAATTTCTTTTACTAGTACATTGACTTCCAGTATTATGATTAAATATAAGTGTGAAAGTGTTCCTGACCTTAGAGGAAAATCTTTTGTTCTCTCATCGTTGATAGTTTTTTTTTGTCACAGAAACAGGGATTGAAATCAGGCCCTTGCACTTGCCAGGGAAGCACCTATTCTACTGAGCCATCTCCCCGGCCCCCACACCATTGATAGTTTAGCCATAAGCTTATTGTATGTGGCCTTCACTATATGGAGGTACATTTCTTTTGGACCCGGTTTGTTGTGAGATTTTATTATGAGGGTTATCAGTTTTTGTCCAGTAACATTTCTGTATTTATAGAGATGATAATAATAATGGTGTTTATCTTTCTGATAATGTGGAATGCAGTATTCATTGATGTACATGTGTTGAACCATCCTAGCATCTTAAGGGAAAATTTTTTTCAATGATAGTGGATAATTCTTCTAATGGGCAATTAAATTTGGTTTGTTAGTATTTTGTTGAGCATTTTCACACCTGTTTTCTTTTCCTGTAGTGCACTTAGATAGAGCTGGTAACAGGATAATGCTGGCCTTGTAAAATGACCTTGAAAATGTTTCTTCCTCTTCAAATTTTTGGAAGAGTCTAGAAAGGATTATTATTAATTTCTTTATGTGCAGGTAGGGTTTACTAGCAAAGACATTGAGTCTTAGCTTTTATTTGTTGAGATATTTTTGGTTATTGACTCAATCTTTTTATTTTTGGTGCGCTAAAATTTTCTATTTCTTCCTGATTCAGTCTTAGTAGGTTGATTGTTTGTGTGAATTCATTTCTACTAGATTATCCAACTAATTATTATATAATTTTTCATAATAATATTTTATGATCCTTTGCACTTGATTTATAATTTTGTTTAGTTGACTCTTTTCTTGGCTTATCTAAAGGTTTGTAAATTTCATCTTTTTAAAGAAGTTATGTTGCTAATTTTATTAATCTTTTCAATTATTTTTCTAATCTTGAGTTTGTGTATTCTTTCTTTAGTCTTTGTAATTGCCTTTTTATGCTACCTTTGGGATCTGGTTTCTCTTCTTTTTCTAATTCCCTAGTGTGTAATTTTAGATAATGTTTCATTTCATATCTTTTTATAAAATACTCTTAGAACTACTCTTACCACAGCCTATGAGTTTTGGTATGTTCTGTTTACATGTTTACTTGTTTCAAGTTATTCTTGAAATTTCTCTTTTGATTTCTTCTTTGTCCAATTGCTTTGCAAGAGTGTGTTGTTCAATTTATGTGTGTCTGTGAACTTCCAGCTTTTTTTCTGTTATTGACTTCTTGCTTCAAAGGCACTGTTATAAGAGAAGATACTTGATGTAATATCAATCTTGTTATAATATCAATTTTGAGTCAAGTCTGTTTTGTGGTCTGATGTGATCTAGACTGGAGAATGTTCTGGTTGTCCATAAAAAGAGTGTGTTCTGCTGTTGTTAGATAAATATTCTGGATGTCTGATAGATCTTAGTCCATAATATTGTCTAAATCTATTTCCTTATTAGTTTTTTTCCTGTATGACCTATCATTATTAAGAGTGAGTTCTTAGCATCCCTTACTACTATTGCATTGTTTATTTCTCTTTTTTGTGTTGCATATACTTTATATATAATTGAATGTTTCAATATTGGGTACATAAATGTTTACAATTATTATACCATCTTAATGAATTGACATGAATGTGTTTATACCAGACTACTAGTTACAACTGTTTCTATGTGTAGAAGAACGATCCATTCAATTTTTGTCTCAATAGCATTTATACAATGAAATATCAATTAATGTATAATTACATCTTTTACAGATCGGAGCTCAAATGCTGTCTGAGTTTGGATGAAAACACTTAGTGTGGAAATGGGAACCTTGTTCACTGGGACTTGGATCTGACCCTGAGATCAAGCCATTGAGCTGATTGTCATTGTCTCAGGCCATGGCTACTTGAGAAAATAAAAACAGGCAGCTGGTGCCTGAGTCTCCAGTGCCTATGCCCCCTTGGAGAGTGTTGGTTGGTCATGTGTATCTAAGCACACAACCTTGGTTACCCAGGAAACCAAGGCCAAGTGGATCCGGATGCTTTTTCTATAGCCCTCATGCTTAGCAGAGATTCTGCCAGAGCAGCTCCTCTCTGAGCATATTGCAGAAGAGAGACTCATGCAGGTTCCTTCCCAAATGTACATGGTGAATGTCATCAAGGGCAGTTTGTGGTGACAAGCACTGCTGAACACTGGCACACACTGCTAATCTGAAGACCCTGTGTCTAATATACAAAATGATGTGAACATTCATTTATTCAAAGATTTATTAAGTGCCAACTATGTGACAGATTGGGTGCTAGGTCCCAGGAATAAAATGGTAGAAGAGACAGACATGGTTCCTGATCTCATGACTTTACATTCCTCTGGGAGAGACAGATGTTAATTAATCTAGCAAATAAATAAACAAGACAAATTCAATTACTAATAAGGGTTCTGAAGAAAAGAAGTGGAAGAAGGTCTCTGGTATATGTTATTAAGGCTGGGACAGAAGATACTTTATTGAGGGAAAGCAGAGGAAAGCTCTTTGAGGTGACATTAGATCAAGACAATCTCAGTGTCAAGAGGGATTCAACTGTGTCAATACCTACAGGAGGAGCCATCTGGTCAGAGAAAACATGTAAGAGCTCAGGGATACAGTGTAAGAAGGCTTTTGGCACTTTGGGAAGAGCAGCCTGGTCCCTAAGTCCAAATGGGACTGGAAATAGAAGGGAACTGAAGTTTTAGAAGAGTTAGTGGAAAAAATCCCTAAGTCAACCAAGAGCAATTGCCTAGTTCTCATGTTATCTGGGTAGGCTTGAGCCTGGTGCTCGATTTGGAGCTCACTTTCCTTGTCTGGAACTCAAATTTTCTATCTAGAAATGGGAAATTAGAATGATTCAGTGGATTTCTCTTGTATATTTTGCAATTGAATCTTTCATTTGAAAGAAATGTCAACTGGTACTTTAAAACACTTAAAATATGAGCCACAGGTAACCAACCTGGGATGAAATGATATCACAGATTTCTTTTCCCCATAAATCCTGGGATTGTAGAACTCTGAGGGATGCATCCACTTTGTTGAATTACTGGACCTGAGTGGTTCTGTTTATTTATTGAAAACCTTCTTGTTCTACTATGACCTCAAAGCTTGCTCAATGGAAGCATAACGTCCCAGGGCCTGGTTTACTTGGGCCTGTCAGTCTTGTTTGTGTGATAACAGAGTGAAAGAGCAGCTCTTGGTCTTGAGCATCACTGAGCCCCAGTATAAATAGAAGCTCAAGGAGGCTATGCCTGTGTGAGAGCAAAGCTGTACATTATGAAGGGCCCAGCCTCACAGAGGGGTATTATCTGAGCCCCAGGATCATCTTCTGGATTAAGCCATGGAGGCACCTTCCCATGCTGCATGGAATACTGGTGGATATCCCATACCCTCTGTTGGAAATGCCAGGATGGGTGTGTGGGTGTTAAGTCATTAATCATCAGCTTGCGTGGAAATGCCCAGGTGAACTGGACATGGAAGGCCCACTTTAAGGAGGACTGTTATTGAGAATGGTATAAAAAGGAGAAGTGGGAGATTCCAGCTGATTTTCCTTGGAGGACCTTGGATATTCTCTTCAGAGGATCCCTGGTCTTCATCTTCTCCTTGAGTGTCCTCTCCTAGTATTTGGCACAGATTCTTCATCTTCCAGCACTTACGGCTTGCTGTGCAGACTGTTTAGCTTCTTGTGCTGACCCATTGACCTCCAAGCACAGACCCCTAGGTCTTCTCTCATGGACCCTTTTGCCTCTGATCTGATGCCTCTGGATGCTATGCGCTCCAGG
>PVKA01050977.1:0-12429 GCA_004027165.1 Ctenomys sociabilis
GAGAAGAAGAAGAAGAAGAAAAAGAAGAAGAAGAAGAAGAAGAAGAAGAAGAAGAAGAAGAAGAAGAAGAAGAAGAAGAAGAAGAAGAAGAAAAAGAAGAAGAAGAAGAAGAAGGGAGGGAAGGAAGGAAGGAAGGAAGGAAGGAAGGAAGGAAGGAAGAAAAACTGAGACACAGAAGTGTTAAATAACTTGCCTGAAGTCCTACTAGGTGGTCAGAAACATATTCAAATTGGCTAACCTATCTTCAAAGCTTGCACACTTCAGCACTCACTAAACCACCTCTCCGGATGGAGAGGTTTACCAGGGTTCGCTCAAATGACCACCCCTACAGCACCAGGCCATTATTCTCCCAGACACCAGAAGAGGCCCAGAAAGGCTTAACAATTGCTTTGTGTCCCACTGCACTCCTGCTTCACTGCAAAGAACTTTTGAAGCTTCTCTGAGCACCAACTACTGAGAAAGAAGCCCAGCGAAAGGTGGGGCCTGGGATTTGGGGACTCCAGTTCCAGAAATGCAGAATTAGCTGCAGCATCTAATTGCGAGGGAACAGCATTTGGAGGGAGGACACCAAAGCAGGAAGTGACTGCCGTGGGCCATCATGCAGGGGAAAGGTAAACAGGCAGAAAGAGATGACAGGTAACAGAAAGCCATAAGGGCCCCAAGGTAGTCAGGAAACAGTTTAGAAAGGACAGGGGGAAATATTTTTTGATAGTTACATACATTTCTAGCACCAGTGCAAAAGTGCTATATAATAAGGAAAGATGACAAACCCCAGTGTATGGCTTTGAATGAGGACAGCACCACTGACCAGCACTCATGAGAGGATCTGCACTAGGGCATGACACATAACCAGCTCTTAATAAACGTTCATTCCAAATAAAAGTGAAAGAGGACAAAACCTAAGAGCTTCTTTCATAAAGAGAAAGGCACCTAGGACAGCGGAGCTCGATAAATATCTTTTTTGTCTGTGTATAGCGGAAGCCTGGGGAGCAGTGAGGGATTCTCTGCTGCAGCTCTCCGGAGCTCTCAACCTTGGATGGCAGCCCTCACCAGGCAGGCTCTGGAGCCTCTGACCCATGGGGCACCTGAGGACATGCTCAACCTGCTTACAGTGAGTGAGGTGCTGAGGAAGCCAGGCTGCATGGCCCTGATGTCACTTCTGAGCTCTGCACTCTGCTCCGCAGGGAACAGAAGACACAGACAAACCAGAGAGCTCAGTGGCTGGCCCACCATGCTGAGCAGGGGCGGTGGCTGGGAAGTCTTCCAGAAAGACCTGGCTAACGTCTGGGCCACTTATTTTGTGTGCGAAAAAGCCACAGGAAGCCCCTTGCAAATACCCATCCAGAAAACAGAGCACTGAGGACATTATCTGTCCAGAATTTGTTTTAAAAGAGCCCAGGCAGTGCACATTCATTTTTGAAGAAATATATGATTAACCATAGTTAACTACGAATTCAGATGTTGTGCATTAGGCCGGCTCCTCAGAGTTGGAGAGCATTTAATATTATATATTGCTGCCATTTGGACTAAATTGTTTTTTTAATGTACACAATATTACAAATTTAATTTGAGCTGTTTGAATCAGTCTGTAAAAAAGATTTGATTATACCTGAGTGTTCTGGCCCCAGCTTTTCCGTATCTCAGTCATCTCGGTGGTAATTGGCTGATTAGGTGTCTCACACTCCATCTCTGCCTCAGTTTCCATGGTAATGGTACAGGAGCTATTATAGATGAGAACTTCATCTCTTTCCACTTTAGGGCTGAAACAAGAGGGGAGGTTAAATGGGGTGTCATCAATCTTAATGAAATGCAATTATTTTTCCTCTTATTAATCATTGTAAGCCATTAGCTTGTGGCAACTGCAGCCCGCCATTTGTCAAATTTTGCAAATTTCTGTAATTTTGTTTCCATTCTTTTATTGTTTATTTGTTTTCCCTTTATCTGTTCGCCCTGCAATGAAAATGCGCATGGTAAATATCTTTCACTGAGGCCTTTCTTATTTTCCGAATCTATTAGGAACATTCACAAAAGGTTCCACAAACTCAACTTAACAGGCAATGAGGGGACAATACTTCCAGTTCCAAAAATGGAAGCTGATGTCAGGCAGGGTTTTTATTTTGATCTTTTTCTTCTCCTCTTCTGTCTTCCGGATTTTACTCACACTTTGTGTGGGGGAGTGAATTGCCTGGATTCCCCCAGGGCACATGGAGAAATTGGAAAACCCAAACAACTGGCTAACTGGCCCCTAATTCCAACTGTGAAAAAATGAACTCATTTAGGCTTTCAATTCCCTCTCCCCAGCTGATGGCAATGAGGCTCTGTTGCTAGCAGTGGAACATTAACTTAGTAAATTAATTAAACTTACTTAACAGCCCAGACTAAGGAGATTCGATATATGTGCCAGTTATACTACCAACCACTCACTTGAAAAGTCCTCTTGCTTTAAGAGGAAAAGCCAGACAGGATTTAAAATGTAAAACAGCAAGGTGGCATCACAAAGAGTCTAAAAATACACAGTCTTGAGGAGGAGAGTGCTTAAAGATGGAAGAGTCGTCCCCAACAGGTGCACTATTTATTTAAGAATAATCCTGGCTTTAGGCGGCGTTGCAACTAACTACAGTATCATTAGCAATAATCATGCGTGATGTTTCATACTTCCCGTCAGTTTCATATAGATGATCTTACTTCAGTCTGTAAGTTAGGGAGCAGTATAAAATATGTAACCCAAAGAGATCAGCAGACTTGCATGCAGGCAAAAGCACAATTATGCAGCACCAGGTCCAAAGGCAGGCGTCTGACTTCCCAGGCAGTGCTCTCTAGCTTTCAAATACTGGTTCCCAACTGAACATCAGGAATTAAGATAATGGAGCCTGGGGTAGACCAGGAAGGGTGGAAGAGAGGGCAAAAGGTCATCCACTGAGAAACTACAAATCCTGTGAACTATCGCATCTTTTTTCAAATCAAAGTTGCATTGCTCTCTTGCACCACATGTAGAAATAAGGAGCAGGGTAATGATCACGCTTTGGCACTCGTCTCTTTTTCTTGTTCAGATAGTCAGCTCTGTACCCAACTAAGGCAAATGACTTCTACACCCACTGTCCTTGAAACCTGTGAAGGCTGCCAACATTTTAGCCTCATGCCACCCAGAACTGAGCAAAGCTCAGGCCGGCCCCTGGCGCTCTGGTCTCCCTCGTGTGAGCCTGCCAACCCATGGCTCCTACTGTTCTGCTCATTTTGTGTCCCTTACCCTTATTTTAATTCAGCCAGCGCTGAACTAAAAGTCTCAGAGCTACAGGCCCCTGAAGATCTCACCACACCGTGTTTGTTCAGCTGATTTGGCTGAGCAATGGCATGCAAAGTTTGGGTCTGAAAGCGGATAGGTGTTGCATCCTCACACGGGTACTGCCATCTAATGGCCCTGACGTCACACATAATTAGTACTTATTTTAAAGAGGGAGTAAGCGAAGGAAGATGGAGAATAATAAAGTACTAGCAGCTGAGCACTGTCCCCACCTGACTGCAGGACTTGGGAGAGTAACTGTTCATACAGAAGAGAATGCAGACCCCAGCGCACATCTGTGCAACAAGCACTTTGGGAGGCGGAAGCCACAGACAAAAGTCAGAGCCCAGCCCAAGCAACCTGGAGCTCCCTGGCACGCAGCGGGGCCCCGGCTCAAAATAAAAAGGGCTGCAGATGTGGCTGAGTGTGAGCCACATCTGACTCAGTCCCTAGCCCCCCACCCCCAAAACAGAAAACCAAAGGCTTAGCAGATTAGCACAGAGCCTGGTACACGAGATCACACTTGTGATCACAGTGGCTATGCTGTTGCTGAGGCGTGAACCTGGGAAGTGACGTTCTCTGCTGTGACATCTCATCCCACCGATGCAGCCCCATTGCTCAGATTCACGTTACATGCCAAGACCCTAGAATCGAGCTGCATCTGCGGCGCTGAGCCCTTTTGGCTAATCCACAGAATGCTTCCCATCACCTTCTCTGGCACTGGGCTCTGCTGGCCAACAGAGAGTGAAGCAGGCCGTGGCATGCTGCCCTCATGCACTAGCCTGTCAGAAGCACTGTCAGCCCCAGCCACATTTGTCCCATTCTGGGTGTCTGTCTCAATAGACTGTACCCCTGACCATGTTCCTCTCACTCTGCATAGAGGTAAGCCCCTTTCTGTGAGCTGATGCTTATTTTCTAGCTTGTCCCTCATTAATTCCTGAGAGACATTTTTCTTCAAAAACCCATAATCAAAATTAGCTGAGACATCAGGATCTCAAAAAGTAATGAACATTTACAAAATTTTAAAGTTTCTCAATAATTAACTACTATTCTCTTTTATCCCACAGTAATTTTATAGATTAAGAAATATAGTTGAGGGCTGGTGATATAGCTCAGCGGACTAATTGTCAGCTTTGGCAAATTCAGGAACCTGGGCTTAATCCCTGGTACCATATGCCATGCCAGTCCCACCCTGGGTGCGCTGAGCCAGCCACTGAGACTGGACATGGTGGCACACACCTGTAATCCCAGTGCTGGAGAGACTGGAAACAGGAAGACCAATACGAGCCTGAGCTGCCTAATGAGACCCTGTACCAAATTCATTTTTTAAAAAAAGGAAATATAGTTGAACAGATTTAAATAAAATTATAGATAGCAATATATGTATAATCTAGATATGATGCAGATAGATGCATATGCGTATACACACACATATATGAAAGTATCTAAAAGAATTTGATAAAAGCAGCTTGATTGAAATAACAGCTATGATAGTTCTAGAACCTCAGATCGCTGCCTCCCCATGTATGGCTCCTCCAGTGGGTCTCATTGGATCCGGGAGGCAACAGGTAGTCTACTTGTATGTGCTCTGGGACAGGCACTGTCGCCTGTGAGAGCACTGTGTCCCCTGCTCGTCCTGACCTTGCGCCCAAGGCTCTGACCTCACTGGCCACACTGCCCAGTGGAAGCTCTTGTCACAGAGGCTGACGGCACATCAGGTCAGAGGCCCAGACTGTGTCCCAGCACTGTCCCCCCCTGACTTCAGGACTT
The DNA here is from genome assembly GCA_004027165.1 of Ctenomys sociabilis. NCBI lineage: Eukaryota > Metazoa > Chordata > Mammalia > Rodentia > Ctenomyidae > Ctenomys > Ctenomys sociabilis. The sequence goes on from PVKA01050977.1 coordinate 5,051, forward strand.
GGGAGAGTAACTGTTCACACAGAAAAGAATGCAAACCCCAGGCCTTCGCATGTGGCTGCCGCCTGCCCGGGCCTCCGCCCTTCCCTCGCTAACACCGCCTTCTCCCTTCTCCCTGCTCTGGTGCTCTGCTGGTCTTGTAAGAAGTCCCTACTGCCTACCCACCTGCTTCTTCTCTTGCCTTAACACACAACAGATTTTGTTTCTCAATAAAATAATTTTTAAAAAACACACAAGGGATGATCAAAAATACGGTAACTGTTTCTTTATTTCAGAACTGTATTACCATAAAAGACATGCTGCCAAGAATGATAGGTGCATTTGAAGCAAGGGGAAAATTTTAAGGGTGATTAGTAACAATGTGTTTCTTATTGTGAAAAGTTTTTAATTGAAACTTTCACTATATTTTGTGATCACCACCACTGATCAGCCACTTGGGGCAATTTCTGTCAAATAAAAATACAGCACGTCCTCAACTGCTAGTAACACACACACACACACACACACACACACACATGCACACGCACATGCACACTTGTGCTGGGCAGCCGTTGGCTCTTGCCCAAAGTCCGAATGCCAGGAAACTGAAGCACTGCGCTGGCTCAGGGCATCCAGGTAGCCCCGGCACTGCAGCGCACATGCTCCTGGAGGGAGGCCTCCCGGAACTGCTGCAGAAAGTGGCAAGGACAGTGGGATACGTGTGCACAAAGTAAGGGCACGGGTATTGTGATTGGGATTAATGGGAAGGTGCTCTTTACTATCACAATGTTACTTAATTTGAACATTTGCTATAATTTTTGATTTTTTTTGAAGAATACAAAATAGTGATAGAAAACATTAGAAACGACACAAATTTCACTAAACAAAGTCATAGGCATTCAATAATGGTTACTGTGTGGCATGATATTATCTTCAAGTTAGTTGTTCAGGTTACCAGATATAAAAGTGCAAGATTAAAGAAAAAGCAAAGCAATAACAAAAAAGTTGTAAGAAATTCAAAAGAAAAAGAAAAGAATAATAAGAAAGCCTCAACTGCTCCTTTCAAAAGACCAGCAGAAAGCGGCAGTACAGTTATCCAAGCTTTCATGCACATATTCACCATAATTTTTTAACATGCTTTATAAGGCACTTCAGAGCAGTTACTCTGAGTATGCTGCCTATGGTTGCCCCATTATTTTATATCATATTAGCACACTTGAGACTGCATGGAATCGTCTGTTGCCTTTCTCCTCTGCTGCTGAGGGCAGCAGGGTCACCAGCACCTGACACAACACCTCCAGCACACCGGACATCTCACTGCAGATGACAGGAGATGGGGGCAGGTGGGTGACAGCCCAGCCACACCTGCGCCTCAGACGGTTTGCCCTTGGCAAATGACACAGAGCCATGGCACTGCTGCTGGAGGGGTGCTAAAGCAGTTCATGGTCATGAATTCCACAAAAAGGTCCTAGTCCCCTTGTTCGCAAGCAAAATTATAAGAAAAACCACACAAGCTACACAGCACATGACCCACATAGGTACATACTGCGCTTTCACTTTACCAAATCAGGTCATATGCATGAGAGACATACATAAAAATTCAATGAAGAAAATAGGACCACTAGAGCAGCCACCTGAAGGTGACCTCAGCCATGTAGAATACCCCTTCCGGGCTTCCCTAATCATCCGGTGTGTAGAAATGCATACTGTAGTGTAACAATGGAATCAAACTTATATATTATTTTGGGAACTTTGATTTTCATTTCCCATTTGGTTAACTATGATTTTTAAAGATTTCTTCTGGTTCCGCCGTTTGGAGGCACTTCATACCTGAGACTTCTAAGAGCGCAGTAACTTGTGAATACTGTGCACTCTGACCTGCTTTATTAAAATTGCAGATGTGAATTTGCTGAGTCACAGGACATGGAGAATTCTAAGGCTTTTCCTTAGTGTCTTGCCCGATCACCCTCTAACAGCCATCCTCTCTCACCTCCCGCCCAGCCCTGAAGCTCACATGGGTTCTCCCTGTGCTCAGCACCACAGAGAGCAAACTCTGCTCAGATGATGGGCTGCTTAATTTTCACTGAAGTAAACACACCCTCTTTTGCCTGCTGCCATGCCTGGGACACTGAGCGGGGCTTTGGAAAGGGCACTGGTAGTTAGCCCTGCAGCTTCCTTTATTTTATTTTTTTAAAGAGAATACGAAATAGTAAAAAAAAATTAGAAATGATAGAGAATTTCATTAAACAAAATAAGAGGAATTCAACAGGGTTGTTATACTGCATTATATTGTCTTCAAATTAATTGTTTAGATGACCAAATTTAAGCATGAAAATTGGCTTAAAAATTGTAAGAAATTGGGGCCTGCGGGTTAGCTCAGTTGTTTAAGCACCTGCTGGAGCAAACCCAGTTAGGCACAGGGGACCACAGTTCAATCCCCTGATCCCCATGCCTTATCAGACCTGCCCTTAAGGCAGCCTGGGCCAGCCCCCAAAAAATTTCTTCTTTTTTTTTTTTTTTTTTGTTTATTACTACTGTTTTGTTTTTGTGGTACTGGGGATTGAACTCAGGACCCTGCTCTTGCCAGGCAAGCACTTATTCTACTAAGCTATCTCCCCGGCCCAAAAAATTCCTCCTTAAGGGCCAGCCAAATAGCTCAGCAGGTTAAAGCGCCTGCTTAGGCAGATGCAGGGGCCAGGAGTTTGGTCCCTGGACCTGCTGTGCCAGCCCTGCCCCCAGGGCAGGCTGATACTGGGTGTGGTGGTGCACACCTGTAATTCCAGCACTTGGGAGGCTGAGCACAGTTCTGATCTACACAGTGAGACCCTGTAGAACCTATCCTAAATACAAAAAAAAAAAAAAAAATTATAAGAAATTAAAAAGGAAAGCCAGTGAAATATCTCAACAGACTATGTGCTTGCCTAGACAAGTGCAGGAACTGGGGTTTGATCCCCAGCACCACATGCTGCTCTGGCACCATGCTTGGGTCTGCTGAGCCAGTAACAGAGTCTGGGCATGCTTGTAATCTGAAGGAGGCTGAAAACAGGAGGACCACTATGAGTCTGAACTGCATAGTGAGACTCTGTTCCACATACAGTAAAAAAGGAGAAAAAAAAAAAAACTAAGCATCAACTGCTCCTTTCAATAGATCAACAGAAATCAGCAATATAGCCAGTTATCCAGGCTGTCCTGTGCACGCACCAGTAGATGTCCATATCAGTTTCCTTTTCTTCTTACCTTTCTGTCCTTTTGCTCATCCTAGTTGTTTCTTCCCTTCGAAGAGTTTCTTTCCCTCTCACAGTAGCTACCAGAGCTTTCAGATCTTAGTTACTGTTTCAGGTTCTCCCACTAGTGAGACAATATGTTTGCACATGCGGGTCTGAATTATTTCACTTACAAGTACAGTCTCTAGCTGCATCCATTTACCTATAAAGTCCTCCAGCTGATCTTTTTTTATAGCTGAGCAATACTCCATTGTGTAAAACTGTCACATTGTTTTATCCATTCCTCAGACGATGGGCACCCAGATTATTGCCAGGATTTAGCTATGACAAATTGTGCTGTTATAAACATGGATGCACATATATCACTGAGGTGTGATGATTTCAGTTCTACTGGAGAAACACCTGGGGCCCGGGGTGGGAGTTTGCTGGGCTGAATGGGGCCCCCAATCCTAGCCTTTTGCGAAATCTCCAACCACCATAGTGGTTGCATCAATCTACACTCCCCCAACAGTGGAGAAGGGCTGCTTTTTCCACACAGCCCACTGGTGTAGCCTTTGATGGGGTCTGAGGTTCAGTCGCCTCGGCTACTTCCTGGAGCAGTGGAGAAGGGAGAGTCCAGGGAAGAGCTCTGCATCTGCAGCTTCAGATAAAGTCTTGGATTCAGTGGAGCGGGAACAGTGGATGCCCTGTCTGAGTGCACCTTTGGTGAATTCTGGGACCCAGTCTTCCCTGAGTGGAACACTGGGGGCAGGTTTCCCACACCACCCACACACTCACCTGGACAGCACTCACCAAGGAGGTCGTCCTTTCCTCTACCTATACACCACACCCCAACCTCAAGCTCCTTTCCCAGCAAAATGTCTCAAGAAATCACGCCACCATAGAAAGGACTGCTTGTCCCTCCCCCATTGGAATTGGTCCTGTGTGTCTTCATGTTTCAAAGGGAAACTAGGTCCACATGAACTAGTCACTCTATCCAGATAAGAATTAAAGGGCAGTGGTCACCCTCATAGCACCATCTGCACAGGAAGGGAATTGCTGAAGCAAATTAGGGCTTCCAGAGCCAGCAGCGCAATCACACTTTTTAAAATTTCATTTAGAGAAGCAGTTTAGCTTGGAAAGTTGTGGTGTTTATTTTTTAGATTTTTTTTAACTTCAAAAAGTCCTCGTGTGCTTATGGCTTCTAAATCCTAGATTACAGTAATGTGGCTGTGCAGTACCCCCTCCTCTGAATAAGGGTTGTGCAATCTGCTGGATTTCTCTGTGACTTTTTTTTCATACTTGTGAATCTGTTTGGAAGAAAAGGAAAAAAGCCTTCTGTTTTTCATAACGTCTAATCTTTTTCCCCATTGGCATTCACCAGATGTTTCTTTGGATCAGAAGATAAATATTAAAATCTAACCAAGAACAAAGTGAGCTGATTATTGGGCAGATTCTTCAGATGTTCTGTTGAACACTTGAAAAAGACAGGAGATGCTTTGATATGCGGGCTGGCTGGAGCCCACACAAGGCCCCTCCAACCCCAGCATGGCCGCACCTCCTGGCCACATCCACGCAGCCTGTGCCCCGTGGGCCAGTGGCTGTGGGCTTGGTGGTGAAGTCAGAGGTGAGGACAGAAGACAGCATACCTGAAGAAGAGACCTGAGAAGGAGGGAGAGCCCGGTGCTGCCCCCTGATCTAGCGTAGAGCCAACCTGGGTGCTGTTGTCACAGATGTAAAGGTAAGGCCATGATGTGGCCAGCTTCTGCGTCCCCACAGCAATGGCCAGATCACACTGCACGTAGGTGCGGGCGGTGGCTTCACAGCTGTCCCCTTCTGGCCTCAGGTCACAAAGGAAAGCCAAGGACGCTGTGGAAAAGAGATGCCATGAGCTGAGGTAAAGCCACAGGAAGCGCTGAAGACCCAGCATGGATTCGTGGGCGAAGGCCGAGCTTCTCTCCCTTGGCCAATGGGAAACAAGAGTTAGCAGTTGACATATAGATATCAGAAAAATGCAAATAAAATTTCATAAAATATAGACCATGGTCATAAAAGGCATAGGCGCTTCTATGCCAGCCAATGTGGGGTTGAAACCAGCAACAGCACACTTTTTCAGTTTTCAGTTTTCACTGGTACATGCGGCCGCCTGATGATCAGAACATGAGGAGCTGGCGCCCCGACAGCACACCCCAGCTCTCAGCACACCCTTACCCTTCCCTGCCCCTCGCCCCTCCATCTCCCCACCATTCATCCGCAAAGGGTCTGTCTCCTACTTCCTTCCTGTCATCTACCTCTATGCTGCCTTTTATGTATAGCTTGGGTCTTTCCTATAAGGAAAATCATGCAACTCTTAGGCCTGTGTGTCTTTTTATTTTACTTACAATTGTGATCTCAAGGTACATCCATTTTCTTATAAAAGAGTCAAGTTTCTGCTTTACTACACTTTGAAATCTACTCTGGTCTAGGGATATAGCTCAGTAGTGAACTCAGGCACAAGGTTCTGAGTTCAATTCTCAGTGTTCACACCCACCCCAAAGAAAACAATAAATCTACTTGCTCTGTGCCAGGATCACGCTCTTCCATCTCTTCAGAAATAACCACGTGGCACTTAAAAGCAGGTTCAATGACTAAACAAGAGGTCACTGAGTTTTGCTTTTTACTTCTTTAAAATATAACACATGACAGTGGACTCACGGATCTGCTTCTGTCCTTCAGTGTCGTACATCTAAGATGACCCCTGGCCCTACATGTCACTGGGGGAGCACGTTCCCTCTGCTGCCTAGTACCGCATGAACTGGAAGTGTCACAGTGCGTCTAGGCACTCACCCATTGAATTTTGAGTATTTTCAAGTATTTGCTATTATAAAAACATGCACATCTTTCTCTAGAGTTAAAATAACCTCTATGGAAAAGAGCAATTAATGCTGATTTTTTTGTCTTCATTTTTCCATTTTTTTCTCAGCACTTATTCTGCTGAGTTATCTCCCTGGACCCATTTCTTTCTTTTTCCAATTATGCATGCATGTATCTGGTAATCTGAACAACTAAGTTAAAGACAACACCATGCAACACAGCAAACACTGTTGAATTCATATTAGTTTGTTCAGTGAAATGTTGTATCGCTTCTGATATTTGTTACCATTTTGTATTCTCTTTAAAAATTAATTAACCAATTAAATAGCCTACAACATAAATGGCCAGCTTTTAGCCCCTGAACACACAGGTATAGGCAAGCACATTCTGCACAGAGCCCCAGCTGCATAATTCTATGAGAAGCAAGATTTTCACTAATGGTGGTTGGACAGGATATTATGTCGGCTTCTAGTACTATGGACAACCACTAGGAAAATAACAAGGTAGAAAGTATTAATTATTGAATCTTTGATGTAATTCAGGTATAAAAAATAAGATGCGAAAACAGCTACACTTTCTTAATTTACTGATAAGAGACACACTATAATAATGTCTGTAAGTATAATATCATGCATGCACCTTGTACGATACCAAAACACTATGAAAAGTTTGTAATGTATTAATTTATCAAATCCATCTTGTCAAGGTATCCTAAAACTGTCTCATTGATATTTGTACTTCAATAAAATACAGATTAAAAAAAAAAAATAAGAAGTGACTCCCAGAATCAGGCCACGGGGTTCAGCAGAGAGAGCGGAGGCACAGAGCGTGGAGAGGGCAGTGGAGGGATGGGGCGGCTCGCGGGGCACAAAGTCAACACCAAAGTGCACTGGTCAGGACGCACCACCGTCTTGCAGCAGTGAAAGGGCAGAAGCAGCCTGTCGTCTAACAGGGGACTTAGGCTCAGCTTCGCACAGTGGCCCATGCTACTTTCCAAAGGGGCTCACCGGGACCAGAGTCCACATGCTTCCCAGCGTTTGAAATTCCTGACGATATTCACCCAACCAAGTGGGCATAAAGTAATATCTCACCACGGCCTCAATTACAATTTTCATCATTAACTTTAAGGTTTTATGAAATATTTTATGTGTACCAGCAATTCATATTTTTCTCCTTCAAATTTTCTATTCTGCCATCTGACTAATTCTTATTAGGCTGTTTATATTTTCTCATTGGCTTATGTATTCCGGGCATTACTTCTCTAGAAGTCATAGATACTATTACCTTTTCTTTGTTTTTCCCTTTTCCTCCTCCTCCTTTACTTCCTCTAGGCAGGCAGGTAGGCAG
>PVKA01050978.1:0-12429 GCA_004027165.1 Ctenomys sociabilis
TTCAATTTTGTACCTTTTTGTATTCACTTCTATAAACTCATTTCTTATTCAGTAGTTCTTGATATGAGGAATGATTTCTCTCCTGAATTCTTTATAGTATTTTATAGTCTAAGAGACTGGACAGTCTTTATTTTAGAGTAAACCACATCTAATTGTTAATATTAGAAAGTAGGACTCTATTACTTCCAGTATATGATGAAATTTCAAGTTTCCCACCTAACTGAGGCCTGGGAGAAATGACGTCCTTTTTACTTCTGAGTACTGAGGTAACATTTTGTCTCTTGTTATGGATTGTGAGACCTTAGTCTAGGTCTGAGATCCTTGATAGTTCTTAAGAAATCTCAGTCTTGAGAAATATAAGAGTGCTTCATTTTTCTTTCCTTCCTGGCCTCGATGGCACTGTGGAATAACTGTTGGCTATATCTCTACTCAGTAGTGGTGTAGTGAAAGTCCCCACTTGCTACATATCGTCCTCTAACATCACTACTCTAGGGAATTCAAAGGTGTCTTCGCTGATGTCAAGTTAGGTTTCCATGTGCTGGGGAGATGGCTCAGTAGAATAAGTGCTTCCCTGGGAAGTGCAAGTGTCTGAGGTTAACCTTAGGTTCTGCCAAAAATAAATAAATATATATTTTTTTAAAAAGTTAGGTTTCCATTGACCCATAATCAATTCTCAGATCCACTATTCTTCCTATCACTGTTCCTGTGCTGGAACTTTGCCTACTTGGTACAGAAGAGCAAGGCAAGAAGTGCAGATTCTCAAGGTATCCACAATAGCTCTTTAAGAGATTAAAGCAGGGGTCACAATTTCACTGCACTGTGTTTTCTCTTTCTATTTGTATCTATAAGTAATATCTGAGAGATTTTACTTTGTTAGTATTGCCATTGTGTGCTTATTTAGGAAGCAGAAGAAAATTCTGGGGGAACCTTCTACTTTCTTTGTTGAATACGTTCATGAAATATCAGCTTCTTACATTTCAGTCTAACTTCTCTATGGCAAGAAAAATTGAAGAAATGTATCATCTTGCCATAATGTTGATCTTGGTCTCTTGATCTGTCGTCACTCCACCCTTCAGGATATATATATAAATTTTCTGAGCTTTTATAGTACTTGGAAAGTAAAATGAAGAAAATATTTCTGTCTTCTAAAACCTGAATATCTTTTTATCATTCTAAAAACATTTCTGGTAGACATCCATTAGTTTATGGTCTTTCAAAACATTCAATCAATTATCTGCCTTTTCAGCAGATTTATCCTCTTAAAAGTTGTTTCATTAGCTTTCTGGCCACTGAGACAAAATACTCAACAAACACAATTTAAAGGGGAGATTCATTTGGGTTCACCTTTCTTTGCAGTTTCATTCCATAGCTTCTGGCTCCAAAGCAGAAAGAGAATGACAGAGTGGCATGGAGAAGAATACAGCTCATGTTATGGTGGTCCAGGAGCAAAGAATGACAAGGATGTGGAGAAGAGAGGGATACACTTCCATGCCATGACCCTAGTGACCCACCTCTAACCAGTTTCATATCCTAATAAGACATGCAATTTCTGAGCTCATGAGTGGATGAATTCATTGACGACTATAGTGGTGTGGAAAAATGTTGCAAACAGATGCCTGAAACATAAGGAAAAAGAGATTGCTTGAAAAAATTGTGGTAACACTAGGTTTCTTGACAGAAGGAGTCCAAGGAAATTTGGCACTAATTTCTAAAAAGCTTTCAGAACAGAAGCTTAGCTGTCTAAATTAATATATTTGGAAAAGTAAGAGCTATTTATACTGTTATTGTTATACCTCATCTTAGGAAAAAATATGGCATTATTAATGTATCATCTGAACATTAAAATACTTAATAGTAAAATACCAGAACTTGCCCTAATATAAAAAAGAACTAAATAAAAATCAATTAAAATGAGTTCCTCTGGACTTGTCTGGAGGGAATTAATGATGGGTAAAAGCCTTATGGCTTTTATGATAAACCAGAAAAGACAAGCTCATGTGGAGTAGGATAAATGCTTTATAGGAAAAACTAGGCACAACTAAAGTTAAACAAAATTATATCTGACAGTGCATGCTGTCACATGACCATCTGTGAGGGAGTAACTAAGATTTCCCTAGGAGAAAGGTGCTCCTGTGTAACTGGAAAACAGTCTCTGTATGCTGTCATCACCTGTGTGGTTATGACAGAAAGATAAGTTTTAAAAGCCTATATTCCATGTTCTTACATATGATTTTACAAGGTCTAGTTGTGATTGATGTGTGGTTTCTTATACATTTCTTAAAATTATTCTTAACAAGGAATCTTAGAGCTTGGGGAACTGTGATTTAGATAAAATTAACTACTGATTTAGATAACATTAAAAATTAATATCTATTTACTCATTTTTGAGAATTATATCATTGTAAATTTTGGTTTTCTTATCCGTAAACAATGGCTGTTCTGATATCCCTTTTGGCACAACAGACTATAATTCTAATGTTCATTAATCAGTGTGTTACACAAATATTTTCTCCACATACATGTGGAGAAAATAACAGATAATTCATCACAGATAGTTCTGAAAGAACTATCCACTATGTATAGCATCAACTGTAGTTTAGCTAGTATTTTTATCCACAAATGCAAATTATTCAGCATTTTATAGTATTTAAAACATGAAATAGTATAAAGGAAAGTAAAAGCCATGATGGTCAATCATACTCTACAGAGATGAGCTTTGTTACCTGTGAAAAGCAAAGCTTCTCCCCAGGAGGATGAGGTCCCATGGTTCCCATGATGTTTGATTCATAGATGCATAGGGCTTAGTCACAACAAAGTAATACGCAAATAAGTGGAAAGGGAAGTGAAAAATTTAGAGTCCTAATATTTACATGGCCAGTTTCTGACTGAAACTGGACAGTGTGCCAGTTTAAACATGAAATTGTAAAAAGCCATCCACCAGTGCTTATTGTGATAATAGAGCAAAATAGCTCATTGTTATGGTTTGTGCTTAGTTGTCTCCCCAAAGCTTCATGCAGTCATGGGGAAGCTTTTATAGTTTGTGATTAATTACTGATCCAATAGTGGGATTGCAGGTGTTAGTGCTGCACCCTGGTCCTAGGGTGGATAATCTGCATTACAATGGGAGGAGGGGAGAGAGGCTAGCTAGCTGACACAGCTGCTGCTGCTCCCTTTGCTTTTTGCTGTTTTCCAGCACCATGAATAGCTGCCCTTTGACATGTGCTACTCTGCCTTGGAGTGTGGAATGAAACCTGCACTAATTGTGAGCTAAATAAACCTTTCCTTCCTTAGTTCTAGTGCTGGGTATTTTGTCCCAGCAGTGAGAGAAAAAGTAGCTGAGACACTCATCAATAACTCAGTCAAATTAATCTTGAAATTATCACAGTGTTAGTAAATTAAAGATTAATTTGCCCTGCTCTAACTTCATGATGATATTGCAAGCAGAATAAAGAATGCTTTTCAAAGCCGGGCATGGTGGTGCATGCCTGTAATCCCAGCACTCAGGAGGCTGAGGCAGGAGGATTGTTGTGAGTTTGAGACCAGCCTGAGCTACAAAATGAGCTTAAGGCCAGCCTGAACTACATAGTGAGACCCTGTCTCAAAAAGACAAAAAAAAAATGCTTTTCATCTATAAGAAATAAGAAAAATGAATAAATAAAAGAATGTTTTCCACCAAAGTTTACATATTTCTAAAAATTTGATATAGATACAGCCTTTGTCAAAATGAATGATATAAGATGACTGAGGAGATAGGTCAGTAGAATAAGCACTTGCCTGGCAAACACAGGGTACTGAGTTCAAGCCCCAGTACTATAAAAAAAAATGATGTGTGGTCATGATTCTGGATGGTAGGAAAGGTAGATTATGGTCACCATTAAAGCAAAAGTTAGAAATTCAGGTAGAACATCACACCATCGTTGGCTTTAAATTTACTATTGCATTGTGGAAACAGCCACATTGAAGTCTGCAAATGAATGGAATCAAGTTGAAATTCAATTCACATATATATGTTATTGGTCATCAATTAGTTTTCTACACTAATTTATTTGGAGTTAGGATGGTAAGGTATGATGTCTCATATCTGTTTCCCATTGCAAAGTTTATAAATATACTGAGCAAACAGTATGAACTATATTCTAATTATAATTCTTCATAGCATTCTACATCAAGGAAATGAAAATGAAGAGCAGGACTTTCAAAATGTTAGTGCTCAGCAACAGAAGTTATTTTTTATTGTGAAAATTGATTGATCAGGTCAGAAATTAATATGAGTAAGTCAAAAGAATTTTTAACTCTTGTATTTTAAAAATGACCTAATGGTAATTATAATAAATATTATTGAAGATTTTACTAGCACAAACATTACTAATTGGTCAATATTTGCTATACTTTTTATTCGAAATATTTCTTTGAATTGTACAAGTAAATAGAAATAGAATTTTAGAGATTTAGTTTCTTTAAATGTACTGAATTTTATGAGGTTAATTCAATTAATTATTATTTTAGCTATGTAAACATATACACACTTATTAAAAATAGTTCAACTATATTAAAATAAACCCATTGAAATACCTCTTTACCTTTTACAGGACATTCAGTGGAAAACCTGGATTTCTATCATCCACTGGCAGCAATAAATTGTCCTTTCTATTCCCTACCACAACAAGACGAAAGTCATTTAAACAGAAAAATTAACAAGACCCACAGTCTTGTAAGATATCAAACAAAATGTTCAAATTGTAATACACCATCACTCATCATAATAAAATTAGAAACATCATAAAATTTTACAAAATAAAATATGAGTAGGTAATGGCATGGAGAAAACATATACATTAGTATTATAGGATGCACTTTTTATTTTTATTTTGTGTTAGTATATTTGTAGTATATAATGACTGCACTGCTTGTGGAGAGTTGGCACAGGTACACAAGGCATCTTAATTCTTTTTTATCCCTTTCTGCTTTTCTTCTTTCTCCATATCTCTATCTCTTGATTTCCCATTCAATTGAAAATATCTGTCTTCTACTATTATCTAATATTTATTTTGTTCTTTGCATTTTTGTTTCTTTTCTTTTTTGTATTTAGGACAGGGTGCACAGTGTATAAAGGGTCTCACTCTGTCCATCGGACTTGTAGTGATCCTCCTGCCTATAGTGCTCTAAGAGATAGAATTACAGACGCACACCATCACACCAAATCTCAATTGCCATCTCAGCATACACCAGGGGTGGGGCCAGCATGGCAGTCCCCGGGGATCAAACTCCAGGACTTTAATCCACTGAGCCAAAGCTCATATTTTGTTTCTTATATGAGAGAAACTACAATACTGACTTTGTGTGTGTGATTTACTTCACTTAACATTATGATCTGAACGATTGTCTTTCTCCTACACACGGTTCAAGATTAGCTATGTTTACGGAAGTCATACTTCCTTGTATATAAATACTTAAATTTTCTCCATCTCTTCATCTACTTACGAGCATAGGCTGTCTTTCACATTTAGGGATTACAACTTGTGCTTCTGTAAACATGACTGCGTGCATGATACTGAAATATGATGTTTATAATTCTGGGAATTAGATACCTGGAAGGGAAATAATTACTCAAATGGAATTTCTATATTTAGTTTTTTGAGAAATCTTTGTATTTAAATACATAATGGTTTAACTAGTATACATTTTCACCAACAATACAGAAGTGTTGCTTTTTTCTCATAGGCTTGCCAGTATTTATGATTATTTGTTTTCTTAATGATAGTCTTTATGACTGAAGTAATATCCAGTGACATTGAAAGTTTTGTCATGTATTTAATGCCAATTTCTACAACTTTTGAGAATAGTGTGTTCATTTCAGCTGTCCATTTATTGATTGGAACTTTTATTTGGGAAGGATAAAGGTTTTGAGTTATTTTTATGTTGTAAATATTAGTCCTCTGTCCATGATTAGCTAGAGGTTCTTATTTCCATTTTGAACCCAATTTCTTCATGCTCTTAGCTGTTTTTGTTGTTGTGCAAAAGTTTTTCATTGTGTATGATATCATTTGATGATTCCTTTTTGTTGTTTATTTTATATTATTAGTTCATATTTTTTAATTCATGTCTTTCTAAAACTATCGTTCAGAGTGGTTACCTGTTCATACTGCAGCTTTGTTTGATCCTTTTACTTTGTCTCTCCCATTCTCTGATATTCCAATCAACTTTTTGTGCCTGTTGATACTATTTTTCTTAGCACATGTTAAAGCTTATCATGTTTACATTATTTAGCCATATTAGTCCTGTATCTGACATATCATTAAGCCTTTTATCTTCTCTTCCCTCCCTCCTTTACTCCCTCCCTGCCTCCTTGTACCGTTTTCGTGTTTTGCAAAATCTGGCTACTTTTCCATTTCTGTCCCTTTTTCTCCACTTTCATTCTTTGTACTTTGCTTCAGTAAAGGGGAGGATACCACAAGTGTTTGTGTTAGATTTATTTTACTCAACATTATGTTTTGTAGGCACATCCCCTCCTAAAATATCTCAATTTATCATTCTTCACAGCTGAGTAGCATTCCATTTTTGTGAATGCCATATTTAGTCTATCCAGTCATTTGTTGATGGGTATACAGACCACTTTCAGTGTTTAGCTATTCCAAATTGTGTTCCTATAAATATTGGTATGCTTGTGTCCGTATAGTAAGAGGCTCTTTAGGGATGATACCTTTCAGCAGATAACTGGTTTCCCACAAAATTTCTAATTTGGTCCTTAGAGAAATCACCAGATTGATTCCATGGTAAGATTTTGCATTCTCACCAACAGTATAGTAAGGTTCCATTTGTCAATTTTAAAGTCCATTTGTCAGAAAATAGGGTAACCACTCCCACTTGCTTTTGGTTTCTGTTGTGTGCAATATTGGTTTCCACTGTTGGTTTTAATCTATGAATAAATTTACATTGTGTGTTTCTTGTATATAGCACACTGTTGGGTTATGTTTCTTGATTCATTCAGGTACTCTATGTTTTGATTGCTGTAACCATTCACATTTATAGTTGTTTAATTTTTTTACTTACTCATGGAATTGCACTATTTTTGTGTAGCTAATGCCATTTCTTTCCCTCTTACTTAACTACTCGCTGTACCCTGCGCATTTATTCTGTTAGAAACAGTGTTGTCATTAGCTTCATTGGCCCTTTCTGGTATATCCTTGAAAATTTATCTAAGCACTACTTTTGTGACCATGTATGCATTTTAGTTTTCTTTATCATGTAGATATCTCATTTTTCCATCAATTTGAAAGACAGTTTTGCAAAACTCATGAGTCTGGGTTAGAAGTTGTTTCCTTTTAGTCTTTGAAACTCTTCATGTGAAGCTCTTCTGATCTTTAAGATAAACATGGAGCAATTTGATGTAATGCATATAGTTTACCTGATTTATATGGCTTTCCTCTAACAGTTTTTAAGATAACGGTATTTTTTTATTGAAGAACAAGTAGCAATGAGACAGTTTTAAAACAAATTAGTAGGACAGATTGAACACTATATACACTGCACATTGTTTTCATAGTGGCTTTTTGTTTTACAAGGTGAATACATGATAATCTATGTACAAATACTATTAGAGCACATGCCTCTGATCAATGAATTATTTATTTATTTATTTATTTTTTGTCTTCTTGAGACAGGGTCTCACTATGCAGTTCAGGCTGGCCTTAAGCTCACTTTGTAGCTCAGGCTGGTCTCGAACTCACAATAATCCTCCTGCCTCAGCCTCCCGAGTACTGGGATTACAGGCATGCACCACCATGCCCGACTTGATCAATGAATTAAGAGAATGTAGCTGTATACATATATTTTCTGTAAAAGCTGAATTATAGTACAGTTTCGATATATATGCTTTTTTCATTGTTATCTTCCTAGTGGTTATCCATAGTACAAGAAACAAACAGGATATTGTGTCAAAACAATATTAGTGCAAATCTTTCTTCTCATAGAATTACGCCAAAGCACTGCATATTTATCCTACTATTTATACAAACACAGAATGTTTCTTCCTTTGTACCCCGTTTTTTTGTTTAGTCTTGTCAAAGATGAGCATTCTATTGTCATTAAATTATTATAGGTGACTGAATTCAGTGAAACAATTGAACACAGTCCAGGAGTCCACAATAATTCTGGGTTACCTGAAAAAGTTGTTCACAAGAGCCATTTACAACTCAGTTTATTATTATGGCCATGTTTTATATACTCATTTTATACTTTTCTGCTGGATTGTTAATACTGAGCTAAATCAAGACCCATATAACAAAAATTGTAACTTTTGTATTTGATGAGGTCAGTCAAATCCCCTCAGGATTTATGGTGTAACCCTGTACCTCACTCTGTAGATCCTTTGTCAGTGTCAGCCATGTGGATGAGTCACAGCCATTACTTGAACAGTTTGTTCTCTGTGAATGCCTGAGAGAAAGTTTTCTCTTCCTGTGACTCTCCTTAGGCACACTATGGATTATTGATCAAGTTCCTCTGAGGCTCCATAATCTCCTTGATCAGAAAATTTGGGGCACAACTGAGTTTCATGATGTTCAGTACAGGTTCTCCTATGTCCTGAGTCTTCACTCACCTTGAAAGGTTAGGGCTAAAATGTTGACTGACCATGCAGCCCTTCCTTTATCCCCATTTTTGATATGCAAACTTAGGTTGTTAACCATCCAGAAGAAAAGCTAGTTATTACCCTTCAACATATGCAGTACAGTTTACCCTAAGTACCTGACTAAATTCTTTTTAGTTGTAGTTTTACTTTTCTATTTGTATTTCTTCTTTTGATTCCTTATACTAGGGAGACAATACAATATTTGTACAAGTGTGTCTGCTTTATTTCACTCAGGAGTATATGATCAAGTGGCATCCACTTAAATATAAATGCTTTAAGATTATTATTTTTTATAGCTGAGAAATGTTCCACATCTTTTTCAACCATTCCTCATGTGACAGTCATCTTGGTAGTTTCCAAGATTTTGCTATCACAAATTGTGCTGCTGTAAGCATAGATCCACATATATAACTATAATATGATGTTTTTAGTTCCTCCAGAAAAATTTGTAGTAGGGGACTAGCTGGCTTGAATGGGATTTCCAGTGCCACTCTTTTGAGGAGTCTCCACACTGATCTCCAAAGTGGTTGCACCAGTCTACATTCCCACCAGTAGTGGAGAAGTATTCCCTTTTCCCCATATCCTCTCCAACATTTGTTGTTGGTTGATTTCCTTATGATAGCCATTCTTTCTGGAGTGAGATGGTATCTCAGTGTTGTTTTAACTTACATTTCATGATGGCTAGTGATGTGGAACATTTTTTTCATGTATTCATTTGCTTCTTTAATTTCATCCTCTGAAAAGTGTGTATTCATCTTAGATGTCCATTTCTGGACTGGGTCTTTAAATTTGAGGCCCTTAATTTATCTAAGTTCTTTATACATTCTAGCAAGCAGGCCTTTGGGTGCTTATTAGGTAAATTTTTTTTGAAATTTGTTGGTGTCTTTTCACTTTGTTGACAATTTCTTTCAATGTGCAAAAACTTCTCAAGAAGAGTTGATCCCACTTGTAAATTCTTTCAAATGTTTCCCGTGCAAATACATGTTTGTTCATGAACTCTTTCCCTACCCCTGCATCTTCAAGAGTTCCTCCTAATTTCTCTTCCAGAAGGTTGAATGTTTCTGTTTTAATGTTTAGATCTTTTTTCCATTTTGACTTTATCTTAGTGCATGGTGATAGACCTGGGTCAAGTTTTAGTCGTTGATATGTAAAGAGCCAGTTTTTCCAGCTGCATTTCTTAAAGATGCTATCTTTTTTCCAGTAAGCTTGTTTGGCCCCTTTGTTGAAGATCAGGTGGCTGAGTGTGTTCTTAGAGGCCTCTGCATCTTCTACTCTTTTTCATTGATTCTCAGTTCTATTTCATTGCCAATACCATGTTCATTTGTCACAGTGGCTTTGTAGTATAATTTCAAGTCAAGATATGTGATACCTCCTGCTTTGTCTTCATTGGCCAGGATTGCTTTTGCTATTCTAGGTCTTTTCTGGTTCCACATAAATTTTAGGAACAATTTCTCTAGGTCTAGGAGGCATATTGGTGGAATTCGATAGAGATTGCATTAAATCTGTACAACAATTTTAGGAGTATGGTCATCTTCACGATGTTAGTTCTTTCTATCCAGGAGCATGGAATATCTTTCCATTTTCTGAAATCATCTATAATCTCTTTTCTTAGGGTATTGTAATTTTCTTTGAAAAGATCTTTGACTTCCTTGGTTAAGTGAATTCCAAGGCATTCCATTTTCCGTGATACTATTGTAAAAGGTACTGTTTCTATAGTTTCCCTCTCAGTGGGTTTGTTATCTGTATAGAGGAATGTCGCGCACTACCTCGCCAGCAAGGATGATGCAACAACCAGCTCTTCCATTGGCAGTTTATTCAGGACCCTTGAACAAGCTTGCTTCTTCTTCTTCCCCGCTCCGCTCCTCCGCCACTCCTCCCTGGGCAAGCCTGCCCCAAGCTATATACCACAAGGCGTCCAACCCTGGAGTGACACGTGGGTGCAGCCGATAGGTCCAGATATGTGGAAGGGAGCCACAGTCTTTGCCTTAGCCATATAAGGAGTTGTTTACTACAGAGAGCACTCACGCGCCATCTTTCAGGTGCGGCTATTGGCAGCTCTCTACAGAGGAATGCTATTGACTTTTGAGTATTGACTTTGTATCCTGCTATGCTACTGAATTTCCATATCAGTTCTAATAGTTTCTTGGTGGAATTTTCGGATTCTTCCCAAGTAAAGTATCATGTCATCTGCAAATAGTAATAATTTAACTTCTTCTTTACCTATTCTTATTCCTTTTATTTCTCCTTCTTATCTAATGGCTATAACTAATGATTCCAAAACTATATTGAATAGGAGGGATGATAGAGGACAGCCTCATCTTGTACCAGTTTTCAGTTTTTCTCCATTTAGAATTACATTAGCTGTTGGGTTGTCATAGACGGCTTTTATTGAATTGAGGTTAGAGGCCTTCTATTCCAATTTTCTATAGGACTTTGAACATGAATGAGTGTTAGACTTTATCATGTGGTTTTCAGATGTCACTCTATTAATATAGTGTATTACCTTCACAGATTTTTGAATATTGAACCATACTTACATCCCTGGGATAAATCCTACCTTGTCATGGTGTATTTTCTTCTTTATTATTTGCTGTATTCTACTTGTTAGGATTTTATTGAGGATTTTCACATATATGTTCATGAGGGAGATTGGCCTGTATTTCTCCTTTTTTGGTTGTGTCTTTCTCTGGATTTGGAAAGAGTATAATACTTTCCTCCAGAAATGATTTTGGGAGGGCTGCTTCGAAGAGTTTGAGGAATGGAAGGATTGGGTCTTCTATAAATTTCTTGTAGAACTCATCTGTGAATCCATCAGGACCCAGACGTTTCTTTGTCGGCAGGCTTTTTATTACATTTCATATCTCATTGGCTGTTATTGGCTTATTGAGAGTTGTTCTATCTCCTAGATTCAGTTTTGGTAATTTGTACCTTTTGAGGAATCTGTAAATTTCTTCTCTTTCTTCACTTCTTTGAGCGTGAAGATTTCTGAAGTAGCTATAGATAATTCCTTATTGCTTTTATTTGAATTTTTTCTTTCCTCTTCTTGATGAAGTTAGCTAGGGGCTTCTCAATTTTGTCTTTCAAAGAACCAGCTTTTTGATTCCTTGATTCTTTGAAGTGTTTTATTCATCTCAATTCAATTAATTTCTGCTCTAATCTTTAGGATTTCTTTCCATCTTTTGGCTCTGGGTTTAGTTTGCTCTTCCTTATCTAAATGTCAGAGGTGCAATATTAGGGTGTTTATTTGTTCCCATTCTGTTTTCCTAATGTATGAGTTCATAGCTTTGATTTCTCCTCTGAGAACTGCTGTCGTGGCATCCCATAAATTCCGATGAGATGTGGCTGAATTTTCATTGAATTGTAGACATTTTTAAAGTTTTTATTTAAGTTCATCTGTGAACCATTGATTGCTGAGTAGGGTGTTATTTAATTTCCATGTATTTAGCAAGTTTTTCTGGTTTCTTTTGTCATTTATTTCCAGTTTCATTGTGTTGTGCATGGGATAATTTCTGTTTTCTTTCTCTTTTTTTTGGATTTTTTTTCATTTATTTTTATTTTATTAAAATACAAATGTCAATCAGACAGTTTCAAGACACCTTAACCGTACACATTCGATGAATTAATACATTGCAAACTGTTTTCATAATGTTTTGGTATTGTACAAGGTGCATACATGATATTATATTTACAGATATTATTTTAGCAGATATCTCTTATCAGTGAATTAAGAGTGTAGTTGCTTACTTATCTTATTTTTTTATACCTGAATTATATAAAAAATTCAATAATTATTTACCTAGTGG
>PVKA01050980.1:0-12421 GCA_004027165.1 Ctenomys sociabilis
TAAGTTATCAAAAGCATAAGCATACATTAACATATTTGATTTTTATAGTTCTTCTGTAATGAAAATAGTCATTTTTGTTGGCAAGGAGTCAGAGAAGCCAAAACCTATGGAACTTGTCAAATGTAAAATAGAACCAAGCTTTGAGGCTGTGCAGTGCAATGGTGAGAACATTGTTCTTCATGCTTCATCCTAACAACAGGCAAAATGAAGAACTCTGAAAAGAAATGCAACATATGGAAACAAGCCTTAGTTATTAGCAGATTGATCATCCACTAGTGGGTTCATTTATTTACTGGTACAATAATAATGTACTTTATCTGGCTTTGATTAAATGCCAATTATGACAAAAGCAGTAGATTAAATGAATTCAGACTAGAATGAGGAAATAAAAAAACAGAGATAAACACAACCAGGTGGTGTACAATCAAGAAAGATAAACACATTCTTAGAAGCAACACATTCTGCCTGGGAAATCAGGAAAGTTCTGTCAAGAGAAACTAGGTAGTAAAACTCTAAGGATGAATAACTCAGTATTTGAACTCTAGAAAATAATGAACTCATAGAGCTTTAAATCAGGTTGACTTGTGTGATCAAATTCTATTAAACAAATTCAGTTGCTCTGTGGATAATTACTGGAGGAAAAGGGCAGAGAAATCAATCCCAAGGAGCCAGGTAAAGCAGTTTTTGTCCTTAGGATGCTGAGGAAAGAACAGATAGAAATCTTCTCAACTAAGAAATGGATTTTCAGAGAATGCAGAGATCATTTTTGCCCGTTTTCTAGATATTTTGAGAGTAAGAAAATCATTCAACTCCACTGTGGTCTGAGAGGGCTTTTTGTGGTCATGTGCTTTACAAGTTAAGTTTCAGCGATGTGTTCCTTCAGGAGTAGTTGATATCGCGGGCAATTGCGGACCCCCAGAGCACTGAGCTTCCTTTTGTAGGCTCTACGTGCTGTGAATATGATTCTGGAAAGAAGAAAACACCTGTTTATCCACTGTCTCTTGGCAGATACCAAGCAAAAAGAAAAAAAAAAAAAAGAAAGAAAGAAAGAAAAGAAACTTAAGTGAACAGAAAGAAAAGTTATGTCCAACATTCCCTGCTGCAGACTGGATTCCAGTCTGAAGAGTGATGCACAATTCAGTGAATACAGAAAGTAATGGAATAAAAAGATCTCCTTGCCTAACTAATTTACAAATGGAAGCAGAAAATTCGGGGTGATTGGAGGAGACTTACAACATGGAAAGAGTGCATAAGGTTGGGAAGATTCTGAAAAATGGTCTACATACAAAGTACTTAATAATATTTCTTTTTAATGGAACCAAAGGAAAATTGACTTTTCCCTTTTAATTTTGGCATTTCCTGCCCCCAGGGCATGCTGGTGGAGGGATTGAGACTGGCCATGGTGGCACATGCCTGTAATCCCAACATTTAGGAGACTGAAAAACAGGGAGGATCACTACAAGTCTAAGCTGTGTTGTGAAACCCTGTAACTCCTGTGAACCTCCTGCACTAAATACATTAAAAAATAAAATAAACTTTAAAAATTTGCATTTAATTTTTCTTGCACTTTAGTCAATATTTGGCTTCTGCTTATCTGTATTTATAATGCTGTCTCCCTTTCCTAGCTGTGAGCATATTTTCCCTTTTTATGGGCTTCTGGGAAGTCCCTCTAGACTATTTCTTACATTTAATTATTTTGATTTGCAGGTCTCCTGCTCGGCTTTTATATCCTATTTATACTTCATATTCCTTCTTTAGAATCACACCTGCTGTAGTCTGCCACCTTATCAGTTGTTTAATATTGAGCAAATAAGAGTTTCTAAATCAGAAATGAACATTAAGAACAGAAAGAAAACAACGCCCTCTCCTTTTTTTGCTCAGTGTTCCAAGTAATCCTGTTCTCTGAGCACAGATGAATGAACCTTACATTCATTCACATTAATAGGAATTACAAGTTAAGGATTCTCCACACGTTCAGTCATAGCTAATTAACATTTCCTAAGTGTCTTTCCAATGCCTTTGTATTGTAATGTCAATAGAATGTAGAATATTTTCTTTCCATTCTCTTACATACCCTCTGCCCCTAGAAACGTTTCAGGTGTGAAACACACCAGAATGTGTGGCTTGTATTGGTTTCCTGCTGTCTCTGCAGTCAACATCGTCAGTTTCTGTGACTTACTCTATGTTGGGAGAAGTGAGAGCATGAAATTGGTCACATGTGTGGGGGCAAGCCAAGGCCACAGCGTCCAAAGCGATCAACTACCTCAGTCTTAAGGAAGACATCTTTCCTGGAAAATAGTCTCTAGGCAACCTTGCTCATGATACCAAATTTGCAAAGTTACAAATCAATTCCCCTATTCTTGTTCCAGTCCTTTGTTTATTGGGCAAACAGGCCTTACCTGAACTCAGCTGTTATCTCTTGCCTTTGATTTCTAAATCTCCCAAACATTTTTTCCCAGCCATCGAGAGGCCAACAATTCTCCACCTCCACCTCACTTCTCCACATTTGTGATAGCCTAACTAAGCCATGGACTCAGCACTCTTTCATTTTTATATCCCAGCTGTAGGTTTTGAAAATGTCTCTCGGGGAAGAGTACAATATTCTTTACACATACCCAGCACCTCGTGTGCTCTTCCCACTAATAATTAGGAGTAACGTTGGTTTTGTCATAATTAAATCCCATGCCTCTTCAGCAAGGAGGGAACAAAATTCATTGCCTAGATCAAGAAAGTCTTTTTCCAGGCAAATTCTAAAGGGAACTGCAGCACAATTTGTCATAGCTATAGCTTGGAAGCAACCCAAATGCCCATCATTGAGGAATGGATAAAAATATGTGATATTTTACACAGTGGAGTATTATTCAGCTATAAAAATGGACATATACGAGGTTTTTATTGGTAAATGGATACAATTAGACACCATATGCATAAGTGAAATAAATTAGACCTACATGTGCAAACATTCTCTTGTCTTCTTAGTGTAAGAACCTGAAAGAGTAAATAAAATTTGAAGGGTAGAATACATGCTGTAGAAAGAGAATGAACCAATTTAAAAAGTATGAATTACTGAGTTGAGGAGAAAGGCAGGAGAGGGAATTAGGGAGAGAGATGTACCTATGTATGCAAGCAGGATGGTTTGGACAACTACACTTTGCATTTCTGCTGGTCTATGGAAAGAAGCAGTTAACGCTTACTGTTTGTTTATTGTCTTGTCTTTTTTTTTTGTTATTTCTCCCTTCTTAATTTTTTATAACTTGTTTTTTCTTTCTTTTTCCAATTCTGAGTGCATATATCTGGTAATCTAAACAACTAGTCTGAAGATAGCAATATGCAATAAAATGAACACTGTTGAATTCGCATTATTTTGCTTGGTGAAGCTCTATATAATTTCTAATTTTTTATATTAATATTTTTTATTCACTTTAAAAAATAAAAGTAAAGGGAACCAAACGCACGAGCTGGCATAAAGGAGGCCTCATGGCTTCACTGATAACCACAGGATAGTCCCCATCTTTGTAGGCACTGTACTTCAAGTGGCTAGAATGCTTCCAACATAAAGAAGGCTCTTAAGCGAAGCTCCAGACAACTGTATAGAGTTTTTAATGACATTCTGGGCAGAAATCATGTGGGCCAGGGATAGGACTCAGAAACATAACCACTGCCTGGCTAGTGCAAGGTCCTGAGTTCAATTTCCAGTCCAAAAGAAAAGAAAAGAGAAAAAGAAATCATTAGGGTTTAGATTACAATAATAAATGCACGACCCTTAGACACTGGTTCTATCAATTAACAATGCTTACCAAATTACAGCAGCACAATTTTCACATCCTCTAATCTCTAATTTCTGATGGGGGGATAACACAGAATCTTAAATAATACATAGATAGCTTAACTTTTTAAGTGTATGGATTGTATTTATACAAAAACAAGTAGCACACAAATGGCAATCACCTTAAAAGATGTGAGTGTTTTTCTGGTATCACTTCTTGTCTCTTGGCTATGGTGTTCCTTCTTAAAATATAAAGAAGTTGCATATGCAAGCCTGTGATCTTTTTAACCTCATGGCATTTTGAGAGGTGTGGGAATTCAACTCTGGATCTTGTACTGCCAAGGTCTTTTATATCGCAGCTTCACCTCCAACCCAAGAATTTTCAACAATGCATTACCATGTGCTATATAAATCTGTGTTTAGTGATTATGTGTTCTGGCTGTCCAGTCTTGATGCTGGTATCAGACTTAAGGTTCACTGGTGAGAGCTCTAATGTCACGTTACCTTCCTGGAAATATCAGTAAATACTTATAATAACTTTTACTTTCTTGTACAAGAAATCTGTAGTAAAGATTCATCTTCATATACTCATTAGTTATTGTTTAAAAATTAGTTCTTACCAGTTTAGGTAAGCTTACTCAAGTGCAGGGACCACGGTTCGATTCCTAGCACCACATACCATGCTAGCCACCGCCCTTCCCAGAGCTGGCTGAGCAGACCACAGAGTCAGGCAATAGTGGCATATGCCTGTAATCCCAGTGCTGGGGAGGCTGACAACAGGAGGACCACTAGGAGTCTGGGCTGCATAGTGAGACCCTGAAACAACCAAATACATTTTTAAAAATTTAAAAATCAGCTCTTGTTACAAATCATGTCTTCATAAAACTAGATTGCTGTATCAAATACTATATCTAGACTTTATATATTTGATTGCTACTGTATAATGAGAAAATAGTGGTTCTCATCTGCTGAAGTAATTTATGATTGATATTGCCAGCTGGCAATCAATGCACAACACTTGGCTGCAGTAAATTAGCAGGATCCTGGCTGTGGGAGGCACACCTAAGGATTGTTGCTAGCAGCATAAGAGGCAGAACTGGAGAAAAAGAGACATTATTAGGAAGCTGTTTGAAAGCTGTTAGGAGCTGTTGGGAGTTGCAAGGGAGTCTGTAGGGAGCTGTTGGAGGCTGCTGGTTTTCTTGGGCTATTTTGCAGGAGGACCTTGTGCTGGCTTTCCTGATTAACTTGGGTGTTTTTGTTGGAGTAGGAGCTCAAGACCTCATTACCACTGAGGATAACTATGATTCATTTTCAGGGAACTCTGGTCCTCATATTGAGCATTGCTTCCTGGAACCAGAGGGGAAGATGGTGCACTGCTCAGTCTTCTAGAGAACTTCTTTCCTGATGGGAGCTCGGCTTTCTTCATTGCTTGTGGAGCTTGAGATTTCACAGTCACTGAGGATAGCTGTGGTACTTTTCAGAGGAGCTCTGTTTCTTGCTTTTAGTATTGCTTCCTGCAGTACAGATCCCTTAGCCTGCTAGCACAGATCCTTCATCCCACTGGGTCAGACCTTCTAGCTTCCTCCACTGAACTTTGAACCTCATCAGTACAGATCCATGAACAGAACCTGCATGAGACAACGTTGTGGGCTCTGGGCCTCCAGGTAGACTTGGAGGAGGAATTGTTACTGGCTTTAGGTTTTCAACTGTACTCATGCAGGATATTAGGATCCAGGTTTCCAGATGTATTCTTTGGTCTTTAATGTGTGGGCAGATTTCCTGCACTTTACTCTTCGTATATAATTCTTTGGGTGATTCATTATAAAATAATTTTATAAAATATGTGTCCTGTATTAAATTATTCCCCCTTGCAAAACCACAAGCTATGACAATCAGTAAATATTTGCTGTTTGATATGATTTAAATGAAACAAATAAAAAATAAACTCTTTTCATTATCTTCTGGAATCGGGCAAAAATCTTTCTAACAAGTAAAAAAGATATACCAGGGTTATGGATCACCTTCTAGTCAAGGAGATAACAACTTCAACAAATCTAATTTCTACAAGATAAATGTTTGCTTTAGATAATTTAATGATTTTCTTGCAGGGTAAAGTTTTGTTAGACATATTCGGTAGTTTTTTGGAAAGATCCACTTTGCTTTGCTATTTTTCATTTTAGGAAAGTGGAACTTTGTACATAATAAAATCTGTGTTCTACATATAAGTCCTAAAGTGCATCTGTATTCTCCCAAGTACTGCTGTTTGACTGTCCTTCTAATATTAATGCCAAACTCAGTTCTCAACATTTTATTCATTAATATTCCAAAAAAAAAATCTAAGGAGCACTGTTGCCTTTCCAACATTTATAAATCTTTCATCTGTCTAGTGACTTCATTACTAGTAATTCTACACACTTTATTTCACTGTGTTGAATTTTTAAAGGGACTTATATTAATATTCCTTGTAATCTTATGAGCTGAAGCACTCACATCTTGATTGGAATGCTGGAAATATGCACACTCCACACAGCAGAAGGTTCTGCCATCATTCATCAGAAGCAGATAAAAGCATAAATAACTGTACTCTGGGTTATAGAAATTCGCCTTTGTTATCTATGAGAAAAATTGCTTTCAACGCTTATTGTAAAATATTGATTTTTGTGATAAAATTAGGCAGTGAGATATTACCTTCTATCTTTCGATCACTGTGACATTTTGGGAGCAATTTAGTGACTCAAAAAATCAAAAACAAAAAAAAAATCTTCTATTTGTGGGAAATCTTTTAAAATGCACAGCACTGTTCCTAGAACAGAGTAGGTCCATAATACTTTCGACCGTTCATTTTCAGTGTCAGTATATTATGCTGGTATTCAAGATTTTCATTGCCTCTTTTTCTTCTGCTTTCTGAAATTCATCTTTTCATCTTTGTCCTTTCTTTCTTCTCCTCCATTCCTCCTTCTTGTAATATGCAGCTCCTCAGGAAAGAAAAAAGGATAACACAACCCCTGTTTACTATACTGAGACCCTAGCCCTTCTGTTCCCCCAGCACTGACAGATACCACTGAGAGGGCTGACTTTGGGCTCTCTTCCTACTGCAAGCATGGAATGTTGCATTAAAAGGAAGTTCCTACTTCCTTTTTAATACCTTATGGGTTTGTTTGTTTGCTTGGGGTGTGGTAGGATAAGAGCTGTATATTTAACTCAGAGCCAATGTATCTTTTTCAAGCTCTAGTTTAACACAGGGTCTCATTAAATTTCTAGAGTACATAGGTTAGGCTTGAACTTCAATTGTCCTGCCTCAACTTCCCAGCGGGCTGAGATTTCAGGTGTGTACCACTGCACCTGGTTTCTGCTTTGGTTTTAAATTTCATTTTGGTTTTGTTTTGGGTTTTGGTCTTGGTTTTGATTTTCATTTTGTCTTGGTGTTGGAGGCAGGGCCTTGTTGTGTAGATTTTAGGCTGGCCTTGAAATTACCATGAAGCCCAGGGTGGCCTCAAATTTGTAGTGATCCTTCTGCCTTAGCCATGATGAGATTACAGGTATATACCACCACACCTAACTGCATCCAATTTTATGCCTTGATTCTTTTTGCTTGCTTTGTTCTCTCACTTCCTGAGTAAAACTTTTTAATTATAGTGCCGTATCTCCCTTGCCATGTATGGTACTGATTGTGTAGACACTTTACCTGGGCCACACTTCCTAGGTAGCAATCCTGCCACATTCTGGACCCCTACTTTCATAAGAAAGAAGGATAATTATTGCTTACTTTAAACTCATCATTTCAGTTATGCTGTAGCGGATCATACAGTTATGGGAGTGGATGTGTGCTCTAACAATTAGGAACATTTTCCAAAAAGCATATTAGTTTTGACATTGGCTGTTTTGCTGGAAGACTGCCTGCTCAGACCATCTCACCCTCAGTAAGAGGGTCTGCTGTTATATTCTGCACTGATGAGGGCTCTTCATGAACCATGCATTCTATAAGGATTACTCTTGAAACCAGACAAACTAAGATTTCTGAGAAGCTACACAGCATGTGACCAGAAAGAAATTCTCCAATGCTACAACCCAAGTCTTGAAAATTCTAGTGAGCAAACAAACCTCTAAATTGATTGATATTATATCTTGTTACTTAGCAATTTTGTAAAAGTCACAAGAGCATTAATCAGTCAATAAATCTAAAATGATAGAAAATACAAGACATTAAAAGATGCTTTTAAAAAAGAACCAATAAATTCTATAATTGAAGATTTTCAGTAGATTTTTACATTTCTAATAGAATACTTCTATGTTGAATAATTTATAAATGAATTTACTTACAATTTGTAGGTATTATACATATTTAGATGTTCAATGAACATACACACACTTAAACAGATATATGGAAAAATATACTAATATATGATTTAGTTAGATGCCCGCCAAATATTGGTTGTTTGAGTTTGAATTTGAAAGTTTCTTAATTACAATTGAATACATTTAGCACTCTTACAAAGTAAGGCATGAAAAAGCATAATAATATAAATTGAGGTACAAAGAGCGAGCTTATTTTCTTACATTACAAGTTCCCTAAATTTTCTTATATAAGCTTTCCTGTAAAAGCTCATATACTATGCTATCACATAGTATACAAGTATTGAAAATGAAAGAACACAAAATCTGGGTTCTTTATGCTTCTGCCTTCTATCATCGATTTTTTTTTAATCATCCTTATTCAACTACAGCCTCCAGGCCTTAGTGTAACATGGTACAAAATGTGATCTACTACAATAAAAATGAATTGAAGTATGAGATCATATAAAAGTAGATTTAATGACAGAACATAATTTCTGAAGATTTTCCATGTGCTGGACAACATACAAATTATTTGAAGGGTATTAGTCTGCTGATTCTCTAACAACTTTCCCAATTTAAGTCTCTAATTACAAAGTTGTATAGAAAGAATGACTATCTGAAGATTGATTCCAAATTCCAAGTACTGTCACAGGGTTACAAGGACAAAAAGTCAAAACTTCAGCATGTGAGCTCTACTATGATTAATTTTTGGAAAGAATATTTAAGCAGATGGAATAGTTTATCTTTAAAAATGACTTCTGTTTGCAAAACATGATTGTAATATATGAGACTAAATAATTTTCAGATGATTATGACATGAGGAAATAAAGAAGATCCTAAATGATAGCATTTAATGTCTAATATTCTTGTATTTTCTATGACCTAATATGCTCAGGATTTTTTTTTTTTTTTTTTTTTTTTGCTGGCTCAGGATGCCTTAAGGGCAGGCTTGGGAAGGCATGGGAATCTGGGGATTGAACCAGAGTATTCTGAGCCTGAGTACCTTTGCTTAAGCAGTCACTGAAACACCTGAGCTAATGGGCAGGTCCTTTATATGCTCAAGAGTAATGCAAATACTATAAAAGAAACAATTACATCCATGTAATGGAATAGTTATCGCTAATACCAAACTATGTTTACTGTATTTCACTTTTATTCTTTATATTATTTCTCCTTGCTCTAATGTTCCTTCTCCTTAAGATCATTTATTTGTTTTTGTTTTCTTTTCACTTACATATTTAGTACAGGGTCTCACTCCGCAGCTTTGGCTTGTATTGCAGTGGTCATCCCACTTTCAGCCCTTCTAGCTCTGGGATTGCCCAGACTGTGTCACTGGCTCAACCCACCCGGAGGCGGGGCCAGCAGGTGTATGGGCCTGAGGAATGAACCCTGGTTCCTGCCCTTGCCTAAACCGGCACTTATTCCACTGAGCTATCTCACTGGCCCTTGTCCTTAACAATTTTTATAAACTTGATCTTGGAGCCATTTTGAGGCTGATTCTCTATTTTCCAATTATAAATAAGATAGTTTTTTATAAACCACAGCAAATGTCTGTCTCTTAATTTAATCTAGCTGTTCTAATCAATAATATCAAAATAATCCTTGTGTTTCATAGTGCTCAACACTATAGATATTTTCTTTTCTTTTTTCTTTTTTTTTTTTTTTTTTTTTTTTTTTTTTTTTTTTTTTTTTTTTTTTTTTTTTTTGGTGCAGGGTCTCACTATGCGTGCAGCCCACATTCATAGTGATCTTCCTGCTTTTTGCCTTCCACGTGCTGGAATTTCGGGGGCGCGCCACCACGCCCGGCTTAAATCGCCAGCTCAGCACACCTGAAGGTGGGGCCGGCGTGGCATGGGGAACCAGGGATCAAACCCTGGTCCCTACACTTACCTAAGCAAGCGCTTAGTCTGCTGAGCTATACCGCTGGCCCTACTATAGATATTTTCTATAAACCTTTGATTTCTTATTTTCACATTATGAACTTTACACGTAGTAGGTAAAACCTAACAGTGAGCATAGATTGTATGACTTATATCCAGAGAATTCAAGCACAAAGAAGCCAAAAAATGAATTTTTCTCCTTCGTTGATTCCATATCCTTTCCTTGGGACTTGGCTAAATCATAGAGTCTTCATTACTTTCTCAGCACTGGGTTTGGGATGACATACTGGATGCTCACAAACTAAAGGAGAAAACGTTTGTCTTGGAGGTATCAATCTATCGTCAGCTGGAGCCAAGACAGGGCAGCATGGCTGAGGGGAATGGGAATGAAGAAACTTGTGACAGCATGATAGGCAATCGGCCTTCCTTTCCCTCTTTATAGCATTCAGACTGCAAGCCTATTGGTCAGTGCCACCCGCAGCCAGGGAAGGGCTTCCCCCTAAAGTCACTCAGCCTCACCCAGAACTATGCTCAACCAGTCAGTGGACTGATCTAGTAATCACACACCCAGCCACCTCCCAAGAGCTACAAGTGTGAGTGGATGAGGTAATGGTGAAAACATCTAAATGTAAGCCAAACACACAGGATTTAAAATTTTTTCTGATGAATAATGCTTTGAATGGGAAAAGTGATTATTTAAAAAAGAAACTTGCTGCACTCAAAGAACTTTACATTGAAATCTATAGCATTCTGAAAAAGAGAAATTGAACAAGATACCAGAAAATGAAATGATGTCTTGTTCATGTGTAAAAAGAATAAATTCAGTGGAAATGTCCACACCCCTAAAATTGCTTATAGATTTAAGGTAGTCCAATTAAAATAACAACAGCATACCTCATACAATTAAAGAAAAAGTCCTAAAGGTCATTTGGAACTAGAAGAGACCTAGAACAGTGAAAGAAATCCTGGACACCAAAGGCAAGGTGCGGTGGCATAAGTGCCTTCTTGGCAAACACAAGGTCTTGAGTTCAATCCCCAGTACCAGAGGCAAAAATCACAATCCCTGACTTGAAACTGTTCTGCAAGGCTACCATGATAAAAACACTATGGTACTAGCGATAATAATGAAGATGATGATGAACCAGACCCAAGGATCAATGGAACAGATTAGAAGAAGCAGTGACAACTCCAAGCAAACTCAGCCACATTATTTCTGACAAAAGGGTCACGACAGTTCACTAGAAGATAGACCCCTGAAAAGATAATGCTACAAAACTTAGCTTTGCACATTCAAACACTGAAACTTAGACCCATGTCTCTCACCATTCAGGAAACTAAAATTCAAATGGATCACAGACTTGAATATTAAAACAGAAACACTAAATCTGCTGGAAGATAGAGTGCCTAGAACTCTTGAAGACAGTGATGTAAGCAGAGACTTTGTAAACAGAACCCCAGTCACAGAGGAAATGATATGAAGAATCAAAAAATAGGATCCTCTTTTACTAAAGAGCTTTGGCATGGCAAATAAAACTCCTATGAGTAAAGAGACAATCCTAAAAGTCTCCCATGCCAGAATTATATATTTTTTTCAGAAATAGGTCCTGCCACTTCATAATTTAATGTTTTAAAATTAAAGCATTTTTAACCACATTGATTTTTTTATTTCTCCTGATCATAATAAAAATGACTTTTTTATTATGATCAGGAAATATTAAGATTGAACATAGAAATGCCATTGGTGATTAATGTAAAAAATCCTGAGTTGACATCTGCAGTTTCAAGTTTGTGTTCAACTTGGATCTATAGGATAGTGGATTTGTGGTCTGTTCAATTTATCCTGGGAAAACTGAGACCTGATTACTTGTCCATATCGCTTGAGGTCTAGATATAACTTTGCTTCCTCTGCTTTAACCTCCAGCATTTAAATACGGTAAGTACAGGGATGGCCAAATAACTCACTGGATTAAAGCACCTGGTTAGGCAGATGCACAGTCCTGGGAGTTTGATCCCCAGGCCTGCCGTGCTGGTCCTGTCCCCCGGGGTGCACTGAGATGGTGACTGAGACTCAGTGTGGTGGCACCTGTAATCACAGCAGTTGGGAGGCTGTAGCAGGAGGACCCTGTCCACCCTGTCCTAAATACAATATATATATATATATATATATATATATATATATATATATATATATATATATATATGTTAAGTACACCAAAGTATATGTGGAGGTGAATTGAAAATCATTTCCATTACTAATTCACAATCTAATTTAGGGATAAATTATATATATTTACTAATTTATACATATACTTGCTATAAAATGCAAAAAAGATTTATAACACTGAAGTTAATTATAATAATCCACTTTAAAATATGATATTTGGAAATGAAAAAGCAAACATTAAAGTATAATAACAATATATTCTCTTCTTTTAGATTT
>PVKA01050981.1:0-12428 GCA_004027165.1 Ctenomys sociabilis
TTGTCTTTTTGAGACAGGGTCTCACTATGCAGTTCAGGCTGGCCTTAAGCTCACTTCGTAGCTCAGGCTGGTCTCAAACTCACAACAATCCTCCTGCCTCAGCCTCCCGAGTGCTGGGATTACAGGCATGTGCCACCACGCCCGGCTGTCCCATAGTTCTTGTTGCTTCCTGAAGAAGTTTTAGAAGTTGTCTTGGTGGGATTAAAACACAGTAAATGTTGCTACTGAGTGGCTTTCAATGGAAAGGCGGGCTGGTATCAACATTATGGTTTGTCCTTATCTACCTTGTTCACTGGGCTGGCCCTATGTGACGTTTGGTCCTTTTTTTGTAAAGTCAAAATGATTATGATTTGGGAAAGTTGAGGGACCGGGGAGATGGCTCAGTGGAACAAGCACTTCTTTGGCAAGCGCAAGGGCCTGAGTTCAATCCCTAGTTCTGCCAAAAAATAAAAAAAACAAAAAAGAAAGTTGAGAAAGATGTTTCTTTTTTGGCCTGGCTTAGGCTGCCTTAATGGCAGTTGTGGTGTGGCATGTGGAGCTGGGGATTGAATCAAGGTCCCGCAAACCTGACGGGGTTTGCCCAGGCAGGCACTTAAACAACTGAGCTAATTGGCAAGCCCCAACCATTCTATTCTTATATGTTTAAATTTAATATTAATGCACAGACAGGTACAATTGTATTTGTTTGCTGAACATTGTTTTCCTCCAGAGGAATTTAGCTTTCTGTAGGGCAGATAATCGACCTACATATCAATTCTCTACACTCAGTGCTATATCTCTTTGTAACAGTTGATAGTAAATGCTTGTCATTTTTTTCAGTGCTAGGAAGCAAATCCAGGGTGTTGCATGTGTTAGCAACTGTACTACTACTAAACTATGTCCTTAACCCCAACTTAGCCGATTTTTAAACTGAAAATTATGGGAAGGAGCTCGACAATTTATGACTGTTCCATATATCAACTTCTTTATACTGTTCTTCTGACTGAGAAGAGTTAAGTCTTGGAGGAATACTCTGATCTTCCCCAGTTTAGACAAGAGGGAGATACTTTTGGGGAGCCGTCACAAGGCCAATTTTTACCCGCCCCTATCTTGTTTCGCATCTTCTTTCATTCTGATGAACCATGGGATTTTCCTTCAGATATAGATGTGAGTATAAAATTGCAGTCCAGAGCTGACTCAAACAAGAATAATATGGAGTTGGTGTTGTGTTTCATTTGGCCCAGCCAATTTGGCTTTGTCTTACAGGACTAGAGACTCTGTGAGGTAATACCATGCTGATGGTGCCATCTCTGTTTTACTAATGGACTATCTAAATTTGGGCTTACTACTGGCAGATGCTAAGTAAAGGCTGTTTGACCACCTAACATTATCATAGTGGATTTTTTAAGGTTGGCTTGTGGAATTTGTCATTACTTTGTAACTTGTTAATTTTCTTAAGATTTTCTGAAGTTGCTCTTAGTTTCAGAATCCAGTATTTATTATTTTTCTGTTAAACAGCTTAAGTAAGAATGGCCCATACTTTCCAAGTGTAGTATTATTTTAAGGGGCACAGTCTGATGGGCTATAAGTTTAGTCTTAATCTGGATAAATCAAAGATAAATCAAATTTGTGTAGCATGGCGCTTGGGCATCCCAGGATCTGACATCTATTGCAGTTCTTACGGGGAGTTGGATCTTCCTCATTATGCCAGATTTTTCTTTCTCATATAGAAAGGTGCTAAGGCAGTGGTGGTGAAGCTATGGCACGCTGCAGGGGACACGCAGAGCCCTCTCAAAGTACATGAGCCAAGTTGCCCAGCATTGCTCCAGCAGCAAGCATCAGATAACAGCACACAAAGGGGCAGTGTTGGCACTTTATATAACAAACAAGTGGATTTGTGGTTACAGTTTGGGTGCTTGGTCTGTGTTATGGCTTGTGTCTACATGTCCCCCCAAAGCCTCAGGTAGTCATAGGTGGGCTTTTCAGAGATAGTTGTATGTAGTTGTGTGATGGTGGGATTAGGGATAGGATGCTAAGATTAAGGGTCCTCCACTCTGGGTATTAGTACTATCTGCCTGTCTCAGTTATTTTTCTCTCATTGCTGGGACAAAAATACCCAACATCCAGAATTCAGAAAGGAAAGGTTTATTTTGCTTGCTGTTTGTGGAGGTTTCAATCTATAGTTATCTAGCTCCAAGGCAGGGTGGCACAACAGTTCACAGCCAAACAGCAAGAGCAAAAATGGAGAAGCAGTGGCTGTGGCAGAAGCCTCTCTCCCTTCTTTATACTGCATCCAGGCTGTCCACTCCAGGCCTGGGGTAGCACTCACAACAACTCTAGCAGCGCTCACACCCATAATCCCAGCACTGGATCATGAAGTAATGACAAACTCTAGAAGTCTACCTTATGACTAATATGAGGGCTTGGGAGGACACCTAGACACAAACCATAACACCACCTGAGGGCCAGTAGCCCTGATAGAATACAAGGGGCAAAAAGAGGGCAGTTGCAGTCACTTGCTGCTTTACTTCTTCACTGCCTTCTGCCTGCCAAGATCTGTTTCTCCTGTGATAGCCCTCTCCCATGCCACCCTGCTTTGGGGCCAACTGACTATGGACTGAAACTTCTATATACCGTGAGCTAAATAAATAAACCTTTTCTCCTGAGTTGGGGCGTGGTAGTGCACACCTGTAATCCCAGCACTGGAGAGGCTGAAAACAGGAGGATCACTACGAGGAGTCTGAGCTGCAGAGTGAGACCCTGTACCAAATTCATGAATGAAAACCAAAAAACCCTTTCCTCCTTTAGCTATGGGTGTCAGGTATTTTGTCTCAGCATGGATAAAAGTAACTAAGACATTCGCTAAAAGGTTTGCCATCATTATACTAAGGTATCTTAATTCGTGAAATAAGTACATTGTGTAAAAGGTTCACTTGGTTTTCAGTGACTAGTTGCCCTTTACCAAGGCAGAAAGATCAGCAAAGTCAAATTAATCACATCAATTCAGTTGCCCTAGATACAGACATTACAGACATTCTTACTTATCCAGACTAATAATTATTTAGATGTTAATATTTTGTGTGCTAATAAAATAATTTATGTGAAAATATGGGTTTACCATTAAAAGTTGCATATTTTCATTCCAATTTACATTTTTAAGAAATGGTGACATACAGTAGAAATGGCAAATAATTTTACATAACATAGTGATAGACATTTGGCTGTAGATTAAGTTGTGCCCCATAAAAGTAAAATGATTATATATAATAATTTGTAGTTAACTGTGTAATTGTATAAATGTTATGAATGGGATATATATGGTTAGAATTCAGTTTGCCTTGCAAAATAACTTTAAAATAGCATATTACTATTGTTTCTATTTTTTACTATTGTTTCTTATAACAAATCAGTGCTTGCTTTTTATAGAAAATTTGGAAAAACATGGAGAAGAACATACAAATCACTCCTCATTCCATCAACTTTAAGTAAATATCAATATTTTGGTGTCTTCATCCCCTTGTTATGCCTTGCATGTCTCTGTAAGTGTAGAAGTTTATGCAGTACTGTATAATACATGTAGGCATACATACTAGTTTTTGAGACAAAGTTCAGGATAGCCTTGAGCTCACTTTGTAGGCCAGTCTGTCCTCGAACTCCCAGTGATCCTCTTGCCTCAGCTTCCTGAGTGCTGGGATTATAGGCATTCACCTCTATTTCTGGCCTTAAAATGTCTATTTTTAAAAGGAAACCCTCTATATAGTTGTGTATTCTAAATATTAGTTACTACTCTGAATAGTTTTCAGAGTAGTTACTACTCTGAATATATTTCCATATTGATAAATCTAAACTACTATATTTTTTAAAGTTATGAGATACTTTGTTGTAAGAAATACAGACTTTATTTAAGTACATGTGTTGATATATAGGTCTTGCTCTATCTAGGTCTTAACCATCCAGCAGAAAAGTATAAAAATGAAGTATACACCGCGGGGCCATAATAATAAGTTGAGCTGTAAATGGCTATGGTCAACAACTTCTTCGGATAACTCACTATTGTTGTGGAATGCTGGACTGTGTTGGATTGTGCTGTTCAGTTCAAGCACCTAAGTTAGTTGAATGAAAATAGAGTGCCCATCTTTGACAGGTGTAGACAAAGGAAAGGGCATAGAAAGGAAGAATGATGTGTGTGTGTATGGACAGTACAGTTGGGATAGATAACTCCGTGCTTCTACATAATTCTATGAGAAGCAAGATTTGCACTAATGGTGGTTGGACAGGATATTATGTTGGCTTCTAGTACTATGGACAACCACCAGGAAAATAACAAGGTAGAAAGTATTAATTATTGAATCTTTGATGTAATTCAGGTATAAAAAGATACACAAACACCTACACTCTCTTAATTTACTGATAAGAGACATATGCTATAATAATGTCTGTAGTATAATATC
Source organism: Ctenomys sociabilis (assembly GCA_004027165.1). NCBI lineage: Eukaryota > Metazoa > Chordata > Mammalia > Rodentia > Ctenomyidae > Ctenomys > Ctenomys sociabilis. Next base: position 4,431 of record PVKA01050981.1, read on the forward strand.
ATGTATGCACCTTCTATGATACGAAAACATTATGAAAACAGTTTGCAATGTATTTATCAAATCCATCTTGTCAAGGTATCTTAAAACTGTCTCACTGATATTTGTTCTTCAGTAAACCAAAAATAAAAAATAATAATAAAAAAAGAAACTATCTCATTGCTATTTCTTTCTCAACAAGATTAATAAAAAATGAGAAAAAAAAAAAAAGAAATATAGACTTTAGCCTTTATCCTTCTCTTGGACATTTCAGGTGTTTCTTAGTTTTTAATGGTACTGGGAATTGAACCCAGGGAACCTGCTGAACTGTAGCCTCAGCCATTTAAATTTTCTAGGCTACAGTCCTCCTGTATTGGCCTTCCAAGGAGCTCGGATTATAGGTGAGCATCACCAGGCCCAGGTGTTCCTTGAGTTTTTCCTTTTTCTGTGAGACTGGAGATTGAACCCAAGGCCTCACACATGTTATCACTGAGCTATGTCTCCAGGCCTTTGTTGTTTTCAGTAATGCAGATATTCAGGTACATTTGTATGTAGTGTTTCCATTTGGTTTCAAAGACTGCTAGAGACTGAATTCTTGTATCAATAGATATGAACATGTAGAAGGATTTATTTTGCAAAACTCTTTTCCAGAAAAGTCACTTCAGTTTGTATTTCCACTAGTGGTGTGCAGAAGTGTCTGATTCAGAATAATGTTTTGGATGTTAAAAAATTCTTTAAGTGTGATGGATTAATGGTATCTTAATCACTGCATTTAGTTTGAGAAGAGTGAAATTGAGTATATATTAATGTGTTGATCATTGATAATTTTCGTTTTTTAATTGGCTTATGTCCTTGGCCAGGTTTCAGTGATGAACTGTCATTTTGCTTTGTGATAGGTTGGTTTTTTTTTCTTTTCTTATGTAGCTAAATCTAAAAATCTTGTATTTGTGATTTCTTCCTTTAATATTCTGAAATCCCTTAGGTGATTTCAGTAAGCTAACAGGTTTTATTGGTTTTGTATGGCTCATTTTCAAGTTTTCGTCTGAATTTTGATTTAATAGAAATTGTGATAAGGCTATAATATTTGTCTTTTGAAAATAAGTTAATTCAAGAACCACTTAATAAATACTATATTGATTTGAAATGCTATATTTACCATATATAGAATATATAAGGATTAAAGGATAATGCTGTTCTTTTTTTTTTTTTTTTTTTTTTTTTTTTTTTTTCAGGAAAGGGTTTACAGGGTTTTCAGGGCCTCACTACTAGATCAGACTCCTAAATCCTAGTGATCCGCCTGTTTACAGCCTCCCAAGAGCTGGGATTACAGGTGCCCACCACCACACCCAGTCTCAGCGTACCCCAGGGGCGGGGCTGGCACTGCAGGCCTGGGGATGGAACCCCTGGCTCCTGTGCCTGCTTGCAGGCTCTTTAGTCCTCTGAGCTATTTGGCTGGCCCAATAGTGCCATTCTTAAACATTGTTTGATGCTTGGATGCCATTACAGTGATTCATTTCTCGTCATCTCTTTGTGCATAGAGCTGTCCCTTCGTCCTCACTTTTTAGTAAAGTCTTATGTTTTCAGCCTCTTATCACCCAGCATGTATGTAATCCACCCCTCATTAGCAGCTGTGGTATCTCCTTGCAGCATGTCTTCATTTGTACCCTTTCTTCTCACAGAGTGTGTGCCCTAAGAGCTTCCCTTCATTGGTTGCTGCATGTCAGTGAGATCTGCTTGTTATTATTTCTCATAATTGCTGGGTTTAAAGCATTTTTACTCTACTATGGTTAATATTTTAATTCATCATGGAGTAGCTTGGAAATTCTGTAATTCATTCATCTTATTCAACAAGGTTTCAGTGATATAAACTGTTCGTTATCTTGTCCCAAATGACAGCATAGCACCCTTCTAGAGACAAGGGATCACCTGTCTTTCCAGAGAGAATCTGTTGAAAGCAGGTGCCTGAGCACTGTGGTTGTCATTTCCCACCAGGCTCCCTCATCAGGCTCTCTTACTACTTCAGACCCTCAACTCTTGCATCAACAGCTGTGATGCCTCCTGTTGTCTTTTTTCTGTTGGTTGTAGTTTTGACAGTTCTTTTGGATTAAAAACAATTAGATGAGCATTAAAATGTGACAGCATATTAACCAAATTTTACATACCGTAAATATGCACAAGTGTAAGTAATAGCAGATCTGAAGTAGTACAGACATTTAACATTTTTGTTGTCATGTAAGGAAAAAAGTATGTAAGTTTGTTCATTTTTATGCACTTTCCTATTTCCTATACCATAGTTCAGGTATATATCTATTGCATGGAATAAGAAGTGAATGTAATTGGCTAGTATCTGTCATCTTATTTTATATTTTTATGAACGTTATATATATATATATATATATATATATATATATATATATATCCCTTTATTTCTTTGCTCATTTCTTCTAAGGATTTTAGATTATTGCAGAATATTTACTTATTTTCAGTTGCCCTGAAATAATGGTGAATTAATTGATTTTGATGATGTTTTATAGCTAGTAATCAGAGGGAATCAAATGTAATTCGGGTTTAGTCTAGCGCTTACATGCTAAACAAGTTATACCTCCTCTTTTAGCCCATTAGACTTCTGTATACTTTTAGGTGAACTTCAGAAATGATACAATATTGGTTTGGTCACTGGACATTTGTAAAAACTGCAATTTTAGCAGGACTAAGTGAAAATGATTCTTTCTTTCTTTTTTCTTTTTTTCGGGGATTAAACTCAGGCCATTATGCTTGCCAGGGAAGCGCTTATTCCACTGAGCCATCTCCCCGCCCCTAAAGTGATTCTTTTTGCATTGTTCCTTTCACTGAAGTGTTACTCTCCAAGAAAATGTTATTTGGTGCTGGAGTGGAATAAAGATTAATCTTATCTAGAGTTGGTGTCTGAGCTTTTTACTGTACTCTGACAACTTGTACCTGATCCATAGTTAATATTAAATGGAATTTCTTTGAATGAAAGGTAATGGCCTCTGGTCAATTCAGGATGCTAGCTGGGAAATAAGGAGAATAAGACTGGAAGGTGAGGATCAGAATTTGCCTTCAGAGAGCAGAGATATTTTGTTATTTTACTTGTATATTTGTTATAGTTGGGTCACAGCTTCTAAACCTTCCTGGAAAAGGACCAACACTATTGGGAGCCAGTTCTCCAAGGGTCTTACATTTCTGCAAATCTTTTCAAGGATGTTTGCACAGTGAATAGCCTTGCAAGACAGACATAATGTCTCCCTTCAAAGTAAAGGTCAGATTTGCTTGCATCCTTGGAAGAATGAGATAATGTCTCTCTTTGAACAAAGAGTAGGCATGCTTATAATTATAAAAGTTTTGGATTCCTTGTGCCTAGGTTTCTCTCCTATAATGTGATACATGTGTATGCACCCATCTGGGCCCATCTATATTGCTCTCATACGATTTGAGGAACAAGTGGAATTGATACAGATGTACTGTTCATGTCAGAAGATGTGCCGTGAATGATCAAGTCTTTCTCTCTCATACAGGAGTCTCTTGCTTTGTGCCAGGATCAATACAATAGAACTGAGCTAACATGCTGGCTTATAGGTAGAGTAAAATCTCAGGTATTCAGTAAAAGCACAGTGGTTTTGCCTGTTAGGATGTTATCTGCTTTTGAAAACATTTGTTTAATTTTCTTTAATTTTTGTTTATTGATTACTTTAATGTATTTTCAAATTAATAAAGGCTCATCTCTTTAAGGAAACAGAACACTGTCTCAGATGAAATAATTCTGAACTAGCAAATTAGGAATAGCTGAGGGCTTCATAATAGTATTCATTAATTTATGAACCCAAAATTGGATAGAGGACATATCAATTATTAAACTGATAAGAACAGATACTACACTTGATCTTAGCCAAAAGACCAAGAAGCAGTGAACCCAAAATTGGGACTTGAAGTAATATTTGTGCTCTGCTTCTTATTGCATGAAGTAGTGCTGGGTTTGTAGGTGGTTACGAAATTCAAAATTCAAAAGTCATAACAGTGGAGGAGTAGAAAATCACACATAGCATGTGTATGTGGAAGTCGTATTTAAGTTTGGAATCCCTGGTACTGTCAGCTATTACCTTGGTTCATTTTTGTGTTTTGTTTTTCAGATTGAACTAGGGAATTGCTGAACCCTATCACCAGTCCTTTAAAAAAGCATTTTGGGGGACTTAGGGTGTAACTCAGTGATACAGCACTTGCTGAGCATGTAAGAAGCCCTGGGCTCCATCTCCTCCATTACAAACATTCTTATCTTTTTTTTTTAATTTTTGATAGAATGTCTTGCTAAATTATCCAAGCTGCTGTCAGTCTGTGATCCTTCTGCCTCTGTCTCCCAAGTAGCTGGGATTACACACATACTTAACATATTAGATTTTTCTAATGTTTAACTTCGGCATGTCACTCAATTTGTGAGTGCAGAGTAAAGATGCCTCACAAGGTTGTTTTAAGGGTTAGAAATAATCTTATGCACATTTCATGGCATTCTGTTTTTTTTTTTTTTCATGGCATTCTGATACGTGTGTGTTATGGGCACATGCATGTGCAACAGTTGCCTCATTTTTGCTACAGATGTTTATTTATTTAGTTAATATTTATTTGTAGTACTGCGGATTGAACCAGGACTTTAGTGTTGAGGTACATCTGTAGCCCTAGCTTGAGATACGATCTCTTAGTTGCCCAGCTAGCAATTGAGCTTGTGGTCCAAGTTCTGGAATCACAAGCATGTATGACCATGCTTGGCTTCACTTAGGTTATTGTTGATATGAATTTAGAGCTTTTATTTCAAAAAATTTTTCTATTAACCTCCATGTTTCTTTAAGCAGAAATTCTTTTTTTCCCCCTCCTTCCCTCCCTGCCTCTCTTCATTCTTATGTTTTATTTTTTGGTCTAGGAATTGAACCTAGGCCTTGTACATGCTAGGCAAATGCTCTGCCACCCAAAAAACCCCATTCCCAGCCCTTTCTAAAAGTTTTTGGAAAAGGTTTAACTGTGTTGCCCAGATGCTCTCAAACACCCAGCAAGAAAAAAAAATGTATATATATATATATACACATATATATGTGTGTGTGTGTGTGTGTATATATATATATATATATATATTATATATCTCCTATCATACTATTTTTTATCAATGATGAAGATGTGTTCGAACAATACAATTATTAGAAATTTTACTAGAGGCTTTCAAATTCTGCCCAGGATTTTTTTTAATAAAAAGACATGGCAATCTGTGTTTTGTACGTGTGTACAGACACACACTGGGAATTAAACCCCAGTCCCTCTGCTTTGCTAAGCAGGTTCTTAGTCCACTGAGCTATCTTGCTGGTCCTGGCAATGTATATTTCTAGTTTTTTTTGGCAGAACCGGGGATTGAACTCAGGCCTTTGCACTTGCCAGGGAAGTGCTTATTCCACTGAGCCATCTCCCTGGCTGTATATTTCTAAAGTATCACCTAAAGAAGCATGCATCTTAGTGTAAATTTTGACAGTTTGTACCAAAAAGCCTTCATTCCTTAAAACTTTCATGTGCTTTTGTACACTGAATAAGACTATAATTAGTAAAATTAATGTAGTATAATAATATCATTCCTGAAAGTAATTTTGTATATTTTGGCAGAAATGTAGCTCTTGGGTCAGGAATTACACTGGGCAGCAGATGGACCCATATGGGGTGCTTGTAGCTGCACGTTGGGAGGCTGTGACAGATTTCCACTCTCTCTGACTTTTCTCCTCCCTTTCCCTAGCTTCCTGGATCTGTGAAGCACAGATGTGGTTTAAAGAACAAACATACTTTAGATAAGAGGAAGATCTTTAGCATCTTTAATGGGCTTCCTGCAGTTTCATAAGGAATATCTTGAAGGCAGGAAACAGTACACAGCAATCTTTGTGTGGTTGATTTATTGCCACTACTGCTTGATATGGTTTATAATTAAAGAAGTGACAAAAGAAAAATAGTTCAGTTCTTATAAAGGTGCTTATCCCAAGGTTGTTAATTGAGGTCTCATCTTATTGTACAAGAAAAAATACAGTAACTTAAATATTTCAGTATTACAGATATTCTTTTTAATTTTGATAAACAATTATTTTGTAGTGTATTTCCTGTGTCATCATAATCTGGTTGCATGAGTGTACAAATTCATTTGTTATAAAAGCTCTTTTAATAAGTATTCAGCACAAGGTGAAATTTTAAAATCAGAGCTCAATTTTATATTTCATCTCTACATACAAGTTAATAATTTATAAAACAGAAATTTAGAGACCGTAAGTCTAAAATGACTGTTACAAGGCTAACTTAGGGTTTCCACAGGGCCACTCCCTTTTCAGAAAAGGACATAATCTATTTCTAGCCTCTTTCAGCTTGGGGTAGCTGCTGGCATTCCATGGCCCTGTTACTCTCTCTTCATATGACCTTCCTCTCAACGTGTATACCTTCACTCTTGCCTTTAGGCCCACCAGGATAATCTCATCCTGAGATTCTTAACGCATTTATGCCTTGTATTCCAGTTTTCGAATGCTATAGTAAAACACAATAAAAATCTTTCTCTTCAGATTCTTGGCCTTTGCATTTTTCTAGCTTACCTACATGAATTTCACGCAAAAAATGAAAAATTGCAACCTTTGGCATAAATAAGTTAATTCGATCTGCAAAAATTTTGCCCTAAAGCTAGCAGTCATGGGATCCAAGAATTAGGACTTGATTATCCTTTAGGGTCACTATTCAGCCTACTACAGGAAAACAAACAATAAGTTTTAATCTCTTCTTTGTGTGGGCAAGGTGAACTTTTTTTTTTTTTTTTGGAGGGACCGGGGATCAAACTCAGGCCCTTGCGCTTGCCAGGGAAGCGCTTATTCCACTGAGCCATCTCCTCGGCCCCCCAAGGTGAACAATTTTTGTAATATTCTTTTCCAGTTGGGGAGATAGCTCAGCAGCATAAGCACCTGCCTGGCAAACACAAGGGCCTGAGTTCAATCCCTGGTTCTGCTACCCCCCAAAAAAAAATTCTTTTCGCACTTCCTACTTGTTCCGTAAGAGTTTTCCAGTAAGGAATAATTTATCAGTTTGTTTTCTTAGCTTTATATGGGAACTTTGCTTTTTGCTAGAACTTTATTAAAATGTAAATTATGCATGAATTTTCAAGTATAGTATCTTCATTCTTTGTTATAGTCTGTCTGCATGAGTGTACAAGTTAATTTGTTATAAAAGCTCTTTTATTAAGTGTTCAGCACAAGATGAAATTTTAAAATCTTAGAGTTTAAATTTTACCTTTCATCTCAGTATACAAGTTAATCTTCACTTTTTTCATTGTAAACACAAGATGTTATTCATGTGAAGTAGTTCACAATATTAAGACACAAATTGTTTTATTTCCCATCTTCCCTTCCTTGGTGTATTTTTCTTTTGGCACTGTTCTATTTACCCAGTGCTTACAAGGGATGTTTATACTGCTTGAAAAGCTGAAATACCCTGCAACTAGATTTCCTTAATTAGAAGCTTTTATAATAGCTTGAGTTTAATTTTGAGTTTATTAGATTTATTTGACTTAACCCCACTCAGTTACAATAATAATTATTGTGATTTTAAGTGTTGTTTACTAAATAAATATGTGAACTTAGCCATACAGTAGTTTATTAATGTAAATTTAATTAAATTCCCTAGGAGCATTTGTGTTAATATTTTGTGATTTAATGAAATATTTTTTTTTAATGGAAAGAACATAAAGCATGAGACAAAAATATGTAAATTGGTGGAATGATGTGTAGATAACACTTATTTTATTTTATTTTTTTTCATTTATTTTTATTTTATTAAAATACAAATGTCAATCAGACAGTTTCAAGACACCTTAACCATACAGATTCGATGAATTAATACATTGCAAACTTTTCATAACGTTTTGGTATTGTACAAGGTGCATACATGATGTTATATTTACAGATATTATTTTAGCAGATATCTCTTATCAGTGAATTAAGAGTGTAGTTG
>PVKA01050982.1:0-12428 GCA_004027165.1 Ctenomys sociabilis
GCAGTGAATTGTAGTTTCTTATCATAATGAAAGAGTTTAGGTGTAGAGTACAAGATACATTTCAAATTAGAAACTCAGAAAAAAAGGATATAAAGATATTTTCCCTGCTGTACGTTTGACAAATTCCAAACTTCATCATTTAGGAAAGCCACCGTTGCTCCCTTGAGGAAAAGGCAATGGCTATCTGGAGGATCCAACTTTAACAGAACAAAGAAAGACCAATCAATTACTGGGAGTTAGACAGCAGGAGGACGTTTGGTATCTTTTTCTTTTTTTTTTCATGCTCGGTATCTTGAGGCAGACAATCTTCTATAAAAGTTAATGTCCAAGTCACACATAAAAAGTCAGCACACCTACACTAAGTTTTCTATTTCACAGCCCAGAATCCTCAGCCAGCAAGGTGTGAGGATAGGGCAGAGACAAGGTCAATGCAAAACTCATGATTAGGCTGGGTGTGATCAGTGCAGCTCCTGCTGCATCACTCTCTAGCCACCCTCCTGAATGTGCTCAGAAGTTCATGAATACTGGTGTATAAAGTGATACAGCATCTGCATAACAACTATGCTAAAACTGCTTAAATACAATTGTTGCAAAATGTAGCTTTGGTAATTAACTTATTTGTACACAGATATAGTAATAATTTTAGTAACTAGGAAATTGCAACAATGTTGTAAAGAAATGTTTTGTTAAATATATGTCAATAATATTTATTATCTAGAAAAAAATACTTGAAATAGAATTTAAAAATTCAGAAGTCTTTTTTTTTTTTTTGGTGCTAGGGATTGAACTCAGGACCTTGCACCTGCCAGAAGGCACTTATGCTGCTGAGGCATTTCCCGGGCCCAGAAGTCATTACTTTTAATTCTCCCCATAAAATAGTAATTCATTCTAACTGGGTGAATTCTCTTGCTAGTAATGTTTCAACATTTTGACCATCATAAACCTAATACCAAAACAGGCTACATTTCTTTACTTTTTTCTTTAAATTTATTTATTTATTTATTTTCTTTATTAATTTTTGTTTTATTGAAGTACAAATATCAATGAGATAGTTTTAAGATACCTTGACAAGATGGATTTGATAAATTAATACACTGCTGTTTTCATAATGTTTTGGTATCATAGAAGGTGTGGCTACATTTCTTTAAACACAGGGTTTAATTCTGGGTTTATACTAATTGAGACCTTGCCACAAGCAAGACTTATCCCTTATTTTCTGTGCATTACATTCCTTCAGTGCATAAGTAATGCTTTAGTTTCTGGTAATACCTGAAGGTTTTCTTCCGTTGTTACCCAGTGGCCTCCAACACCAAGAAGTGTGATGACATCATGCTTATGTGGCAGTAGCTGTAATTTTACCGGTGGTTCATCATCTTTATTATATAATCTCACTTATAAGTGCAGAGTTAAAAAAGAGAGAAGAAATATATTTTATAATAACTAGACAAAATTTATTCAAGTAAATTCTTACTTTTTAAGACAGGAACACAAAAGCATTTTTTCTCAAAAGCAACACAGTGGATTTAAATACCTTATACTATACTTTTTGCAACAAAATTGGTCATAAAATTTTTCCTACATTTAAAAATAAATGAAATAAGATCTACTTTTATTTGGAAAGGAAGCAAGATAATATGAAATACATAATTATGTCTTATAATACTAATTATAACAATATAGCTTAATACAATAGAAGGAGCTGCTTTTTGATTAAAACATACTTAAGGTAGCTAAGATTTGAATGGAATTATTGAAATACACATTTGATAAAATGATGTCAATGAGGGACTGGGGAAATGGCTCAGTGGAATAAGCGCTTCCCTGGCAAGTGTAAGAACCTGAGTTCATTACCCTGTTCCACCAAACAAAAAAGAGGAAGAAACAAAAATGATGTCAGTGATGCATTTATTCTTCTGAAAGATTTTGAGTTAATTTCAAATATGTTTATTTTTGGTACTGTAGATTGATCTCTTCATATTAAGCCATACCCTAAATTATGCATGTATGTATATATGCACTTATTTATTTACTGATAGTCTCATTATGTAGTTCAAGCTGGCCTCTAACTCACAGCTTTCCTCCTACCTCAGCCTCCCACATGCTGGGATTGCAGGTGTGTACTACCATGACCATCTCCCTGAGTCTTTCTTTCTTTTTTTTTGAGGTACTAGGGATTGAACTCAGGACCTTGTGCTTGCCAGGCAAGTGCTTATTTGAGTGCGCTATCTCCCCGGCCCGCTAAGTCTTTCTTTGAAAGAAATTTTTTATATTGAGACGGGTCTTGCTAAGTAATGAAAATGCCATGCCTGGGCTTGAGCTTCTGGTGCTCCTGCTTCAGCCTCTTAAGAGTGGTTGGCTTACGGATTGTTTCCTAGAAAATTCTGCATTTTTCTTATAAAAGAAACAGCCATGATGGTTAGGGTGTGTTCAAAACAAAGTATAGACAGAAGTACTTTGCAGGCTGGCTGCACTTATCCTTTAGAAATTCAGCACCACTGAAGTGTGTGCAGATCAGATGTTATTAAGTAGATATTGCTTCAAATAAAAAAGTTCAAGAAAGGGAAAATGGAACAAACCTTTGTATGTAGAGACTACAGAAGTCAACCATGCAATAAATAGGCAACCACACATGGAAAAAAAAGTAAAGGTCAGGAAAAAGTAAAGGTCAGTAAATATCTGGGAACAGCTGAGCAAAGTGCATTTTAGGTTTTTTAATAGATGTTTGTCATTTGTTATTTAAACATACAGGCATATATTAGGTTTTTTTATTTATTTTTGAGTCAGGGTCTCACTGCAGTTCAAACTGGCCTTGAACTTATGTTGGACCCAATTCTCCTAGATTCTCCTGTCTCAGTCTGAGTGCTGGGATTACAGGCATGCACCACCATTCCTGGCCCTAAGGCTTCTCTTAAAACACAATCATAGCCTCTCTTCCAGTGAGACAGGGATCACATTGGGAATAGTCATGCTAGTTCAATTTAAATAGAAGCATGTTTAGTTAAAACAAAGCCTCAGGCTATCGATGTAGTTTATAGTAATACCTGCCTAGCATACATGAAGTCCTGAGCTCAGTACCCAATACTACAAAAACAAAAAGCAAATTCCACTTAAAAATAAAGTTCTAGGGCCAAAGAGATAGCTCAGTGTCATACATGCCTGTGTGGCAAGCGCAAGGTCCTGAGTTCGATCCCCTATGCCACAAAAAAAAATCCCCAAATTAAACATCCAGTTCAACCAATGCATGAAGTTATTTCTTAGTTACAGTTTTCTGAAACTCATCAAACTAAAAAAGTTACACAGATGACCCACATAGGTCACAGGTACCCACCTCCAGCATCTAGCACAATATCTACTCCCAGGCCACCTGTTTCTTCCAGACAGCTCTCAGCAATGTGGACTTTCCCAGCAGAGATATCGATCACTCGAGCTGGAAAAGGCAGGAAGTCAGGCAGGCACACTGTTTTCTATGTGACCAACATGAATAAATCAGGGAAAAGGGTAAAGGAAACCATGCAGGTTTCTATTCTCTGAACTGAATTAATAGTACAAAATAATTACTAAATTTAAATGGGAAAAGTCAATTCTATTTTTTCTCATTGGATTGCTCTAAAGAAGGGATTGGATAGTCAACAAAGTTAAAATGTGAGCATTTTTGGGCAAGAGGCCCAAGGCTAGTGTGCTGATGCAGAAGACCTCTGTAGTTGCAGGAAATATTGCTAGAGCCAAACGCCTGAGAATAGCAAGGTACATACATGTCATACATATTATGAACTAGCAAGTCTGACAGTTTCTTACATTTATTTAGTCTCCTAAATATATTCTTTAGTGATAAAAAATACAAAAATATATTTATGCAATATGGCATCTTTTCTTAGTTAAAAAAATCTCTCATCTCTCCCCTTGTTCCCCAGAATGGAGAAAAATTCTGAAGGTAAGGGAAGAAAAAAAAAGATTATTTTTACATTTTTAGCAGCTGGTGAAATTAATCTTTACTGGTTATGTTTTTTTTCTTCCTTCAGTGTTTTTGGATAGGATCTTATTATGCAGTTCAGCATAGCCATGAACTCAGGGCAATTCTCCTGCCTCAGCCTCTTGAGTGCTGGGATTATGAGTATATACCACTGTGCCTGGCTTAAGTGGTTAATTAAAAGAAAATTATATTAATAAAAGGACAATATAAATAGGACTAAAATTAGCAATTGACGTTAACAATGACAGGTTTATAGTTTTTCTCATTTATTTTTAAATGTATATAACTCCATTCTTGTATCACCTAACACCTTGTTGAGAAAAAGTCTTGAGAAGAATTCCTCAAAGAGATGCTCAGATTAGAAAGGTATTTCAAGCAGGAATGTGGGGTGTGGGAGGGACTACTGTAGGAAGACAAAAGGGAAGGAGGACTGAAGCAACACGGAAGGGCAGAACTCTTAAGAAATGTTGCCTTTCCTCTCCTATTTTGGCTCTTTTCTATTCTATTTTCTCTCTTTTCTTGTTATGGTGCTGGGGATTGAAGCCAAAGCCCCACACACACATTGGGCAAGTGCTCTGCTACTGACCTACAAGGCCAGCCCTCCATTTCTTATTTTGAAGTTTGTTTTTTCTTTCCACCTTCTCAGCCCTTGTATTACCTTCCTTCCATTTCTTGGTCAGATACCGAAGGCCACAATGGTATAGGGATTTCAGTGTTAGGTAGGTCAGGGTTCAAATACCATTCCAGTCTTTCCTTGGGCAGATAGTTAAACTCTGAGAAGCTAATCCTGGTTGTCTAGACTCAGGCTGATGAGCACTTGAGCAAAATCCATATTATGTAAATTAATATTATTTCCTTCCTGCTTCTCTTGTCCCACTTACATATGCTCTGGTCACCCTTCTGTTGTTCTGCATGTTAGTTCCTCTACTCCTTTTTATTTTTCTCTTCTCAGTCTCTTATTTCTTTCTTCCTTGCTGTGTTCACTGCTGTTTGGAGAGGCTCAATCTTGTCAACAGCCTTTACCTTGTACTACTCATCTGAAACTATCTGACTTGTGTTTTCATGAACAAAGATCATCAGCCTTCCCAATGTACCACAGAAAGTATACTACTTTAGGGCCAGCCAAATAGCTCAGTGAGTTAAAACTACCTGCAAGCAGGCGAAGGGGCCAGGGGTTCAAACCCCAGGTCTGCAGTGATGGCCCCACCCTCACAGTGCACTGAGACTTCAATTGAGACTGGGGATGGTAGCATGTGCCTGTAATCCCAGCTCTTGGGAAGCTGTAAACAGGTGGATCACTACGAGTCTGATCTAGCACTGAGACCCTGAATACCCTGTAGACCCTTCCCTAAAATAAAAATAAAAAAATTAAAAAGAAAGAAAGTAGACTACATTAGAGGGTAAAAGAAGCTGAAAAACATACAAGTGATGTAGAAATATATTGATTTTATTCACTGAAACCAAAGAATCAACAGGTATTGCTAAATTTTGTTAAACTTTACTTAATGTAAACCTGGGGCAGCTGTACAGTGAGACAAAGAAAAACACAAGAGAAAGATGAGGTTTAAAAAAACTGAATTAATTATCCTTAAATAAATTTGGATTTAGTACATATACTAAGTATGTTTAAAAAGGGACTCATTTGGCATTTTGTACTCTGACCAATGCAGTTATTGGTTTCCTTATAAAATGCCACATCCTAAAATCTGGGCTGAAGAATGTTACCCACCTATAGAAGGCCTAAATCTTTCAAGGTACTGCTTGTCTTCTAGGCTGCATGCTGTTGAGATCACTCTGGCTCCTCTGTGGTGTGCTAACTGAATGGCTATTGTGCCGAATGCCTGTGTGGAAACAATATGCAAGAGATTGTAACACACACACAGCAGAGGCCATATTCACTTAACTCTATAAGCTGTTTAATGAAGTGGTATTTTCACTGGACATTGTGGTCAAGGTGTAATCCCAGCATTAGCAGGCAGAGCCAGGAGGCTTACTGAGAGGTTTGAAGCCAGCCTCGGCTACACAGTAAGTTTAAGGCTGACCTGAATTATATGTCAAGATCCTGCCTCAAACACACACACACACACACACACACACACACACACACACACACACACACACACACACACACAAACCAACAAAACTATATCTTAAAACACTATGTAATAAAAACCCAAAAAATTACTAACAAATTTAATGGTGGAAATATATTCTTCAGAAGTAGGGGCGAAGTTCCATGTTTCGAAGACACAGAGCCATTAGGTCACAGCCAGCAAAAGAAAAGTGGGCCAGTCCTGTTGCTGGTATGGGTTCACAATAAAGCCCCTGCAGGAGTCTCAGATAGCAGAGCATTTTGAGGCTCCCATTCCTGAGACCTCTGGGGTAAGCACAAGGAAACAATATTGTCTTCATGCTGGACATCATGCAGAAGACAATGCTGAAGATAATTTTGCTTTTTTTCAAAGAAAAGTAGAGGGGAAAGTATTTTCATAAATACCCGGGTAAAAATTAAAAATTCATGTCAAAATTTGAAACTATCAAAAAATATATATGTATTATTTTAATGTCTTTAATTTTTTTAAACACCACACCCCAGCCAGACTGACCTTGAACTTGTGATCCTCTTGGCTTCCTGAGCAGCTGAGATCACAGGCACTATGCCCCACTATGCATATCTTCAACTATTTTTTTTTTTTTGGATGATGTTTAAATTAGTAGGTTTAAATTAGTAAATTTTAACCTTGCATGTGACCCATGTATAACCTGACAACATTTTACCTACATAAATATGGGATTAGACTCCAAACTGGCAAGCAATTATGATGTACGAATTCAAACACTCATGACTTTTAACAGGAATGAATAACAGTGGCTTGAATTAGAGTGCAGCCTACTGACAGGGTGCTTGCTTAGCATATGCAGGGTCTTTAGATTTGGTCCTTAGCACTGGAGGGGAGTGGGGAAGGGCAGGCGCTAGTCTACTTTTTAGTGTGCTGGACAACTCAAGGTAATTAGCAAATAGCCATGTATAGTGGCATAGGCCTGTAATCTCAGCTACTTGGGAAGCTGAGGCAGAAGTTCAAGTTTAAGTTCAGCCTGGACCCTATCTTTAAAAAATGCTGGTCCAGCCAAACAGTGGATTAAAGCACCTGCAAACAGGCACAGGGGCCTGGGGTTCCATGCCTGAGCCTGAAGTGCTGGCCCTGCCCCCAGGGTGCACTGAGAAGGCAATTGAGACTGGGTGTGGTGCACGCTCTGTAATCCCAGCTCTTGTGGGGCTGTAAACAGGCGGATCACTAAGAGCCTGATCTAGCAGTAAGACCCTGAACACCGTGTAGACCCTTCCCTAACATACAAAAAATAAATAAATAAATTTAAAAAAAAGCTAATATGAAAACTTTTTATTATTAACTGGTTTCTTTACCAAATGAGAGATTGGTATAGAAACCAGTTAATAATGTGTTGCCAAGGAACTGGCAAACAGATGGCTGATTTCTAAATTTCCTACATTTATATGTGTTGTCCTATTTCTTACAAAATCAATGGCACCTACACTTGCTCCATCCATGATCAGCACTGATTTTCCAGAAGAGAGATGAGAAAGGTAGTGCAGAGCTGTATAGGCTCTTACTCCATCCCGAATGGTTCCAGCTGCTTCTGTCCATGTGACCTTTTCTGGTTTATGAACTACCATAAAGAAGGAGAGGAAACAACCCATTAGTAAGTCCCATTACTAAACCTGCTTCCTAGATTAATTTCTCTGTCTGCTACCACAGGTATAAGGTCCTACCCATTATCTCTCATCTGCTTTACAATTTCTTTTCTTCCTCTTCTCTCTCTCTTTCTTTCTGAACCAGGCATTGAACTCAGGCCCTTGTGCTTGCCAGGGGAGCACTTATTCCACTGGGCCATCTCCCCGGCCCCTTACAATTTTTGTTTTAATGTATTCCCCAAGTATGAGCATAATCCATTCTCAAGAAAGGAACCAAAGTGAGTGTATTTCTTAAGCTCTTTATTGTGAAATAGAACACATGCTCAAAACATGGGAAACATAAAGCACAAGAATAAATGTAGCTAGATGTGCAGACAACACTCAAAATCTTAGCAATCAGGAGGCTAAGGCAGAAGGATCACTGAGTTCAAGGGCAACCAGGGCTACATGGTAGGTTCAACCTGAACTATATAGCAAGATCCTATCTTAATACTCCACCCCCCATTAAGTCTGAGCTCGGTCTGGGAAACTCAGTGACACCAGAAGAGACAGAATCAAAATAAATAATCTTAAAAAAAAGCTTTGCCCCCAATATAGCAAAAGCAAGAAAAAAGGAACAAGCCCTGATGCAACTCTCACCCCTGAGATCTATTGGAGCCTGGACACTGACTAAAGCCAAGGGAATCATACTCTCTGAAACTTTATTTTTTTGGTGGTAGCAGGGATTGAACTGAGGATCTTGTGCTTGCCAGGCAGGCAGGCACTTATGCTAAATCATGTGCAAGGGTGTGGTGGTACAGGCCTGTAATCCCAGCACTCGGGAGGCTGAGGCAGGAGGATTGTTGTGAGTTTGAGACCAGCCTGAGCTTAAGGCCAGCCAGAACTGCATAGTGAGACCCTGTCTCAAAAAGACCAAAAAAAAAAAAAAAAAAAAAAAAAAAAAATCATGTGCAACTGTGCTGTCAGCAGCCTCCTCTCTCTCCACTAGAGGTCGCCCCACAGTGACTGTCTCATCTGCTTGTAGATTTCCTCACTCCAGTATGTATTCCTAAACAGTATTATTTAATTTTGCCTACTTTTGAACTTTATTGAAATAGAACCAGGTCTTACGTGTTGTCTGTCTTGCCTTTCTGTTTCCTTCCATGTGGGAGGCTCCTGTGGTGCTTTCATTTATTCATTAACTTTTGGTAGTGCTGGGATTTGAATCTAGGGCCACTGCCCTGAGCTACATCTTGTCCTTTTTTATTATTTTTATTTTGAGACAAAGTCTACATTGTTAAATTGACCAGGCTGGCCTTGATCTTGCGATCCTCTTGCTTCAGCCTCCCAGAGGGATGGGATTATAGCTGGGTACCACCACTCAGGCATTCCTTTCTGTTGTCTTATGGATTCTACTATGTGGAATCTCCTTTGTTTGGTTACCTTTCTCCAGCTGATGAACATCTGCACTGCCTTTAGTTTTTAGGAGTTACACACAATGCCACTAAGAATGTTCTTTTTTTTTGGTGGAACCAGGGATTGAACTTAGGTCCTTACACTTGCCAGGGAAGCACTTATTCTACTGAGCCATCTCCCCGGCCCCACTAAGAATGTTCTTATATAATGATTTTCTTGCAGAAATTTCACTGAGATACTTTAGAGTAGGAATTCCAGGTGTCAGAGTGTATTATCTTTACCTTAACTACCTAAATGCAAAGTGCTTGTATCAATTTGTAGTGTCCAGTGCTGTTTTGTAAAAGCTTTTGTCAATTCTCCATATTTATGGAAGTTTATTCATTTTTTTCCTATCAGGTGGACACAGAAGGGTTTCTTACTAAGATTTTGTTTCATTTGATTTCTTAAAAAGGTTGAGCCAGGTGTGCTGGTGCAAGCCTGTAATTGCAGCACTGAGGCAGGAGGATGGTTGCAAGTTTGAGACCAGGCTGGGCTACAAAGTGAGCTCTAGGCCAGCATGAATTGCACAGTGAAATCCTGTCTCAAAAAAAAAAAGGGGAGGGGGAGGGGGTACATTAGCCTTGAAAAGTTGTCTCTGTCTCTTTGTGCCTCTCTCTGTTTCACTGTCTTTCTTTTGCCCTCCTTTACCTGCTTTTTCTTCTTGGAGCTCACCTGCCCATAAAAAAATTCTGACATACCTACATGAAAGTAGATCGTAAGGCCTCCATTTCATGGGGTTCTGGACCCATCTCTGGGTGCAAGAAATGCTGCAAAGAGAGGTCAAGATGGTTCTGAACAGAGGCCTTGCTGAGTTTCTTTACCTGGTCTTTTAGCATGAGGTAATGTCTTTTCTGTCTAATTACTTCTCTACGTGGTGGCCCATGTTTTACTCATGCCTATGCAATTAAAAGACACATTTAAAAACATCCAAAAGGACAGAGGTTGAGGGAGTCTTGCCAGGTTAACATGGAAACCTGCAGTAAGGTGAGCAAGAACTCACCCACATGCTGGAAGGGTGGCTGCTCCCAACTCCACAGATGGAAGCTCGAGCTCAGAGTCTTCTACCACTTGCCCTGTGAATGTCTCCAATAGGCTGTTTATTCACACCCTTTAAGTATCTTTCATAGTAATCAGGCAAATAACCATAGAACAAATAAGGTGAATGTATGACTTTAAAGCCTACATCTACTCCAAGACTTCATGCTCCACTTCAGTATAACTTGTTTATGTGGCCTTTAGGGGGAGCATTTCTATCTTAAGAGTTGGGTCTATTACATTTTATCACACTATCAATCATGTAGTTCTAAACACTAATGGCAATAAAATTAGGTTTAAGCTTTCAAAGGTTCTTCCAGGTGTGTTAGTGCACACCTGTAACCCCAGCATTTGGGAGGCTAAGGCAGGAGGATTGCCTTGAGTTTAAGACCTGTGTGGCCTACATAATGAGATCTTGTCTCGAAAACCAAAAACAAACAAAAAACCCCAAAGATTCTAAAACTGTACGGTTAATGTGGGTTAAGATCCTTGCTTTTGTGTTAGGTAGTCAAGGATGTTCATTATGTTATAAAAAGTAGATAAAAGACGGCCACATGTGAATCAATAATAACTGTATCAATGTTAAAAATTGTAATATCAAAATGAATTATGATCTAATTTCTTTCTCATGTAGGTCCAAAATAAAAACAGAGCACTGAAATGTGCATCAAATTTTGAATGAAAAATAGCATTTGACAGAAAGGCTTAAGAACTGAAAGTAAAAAAGAGCTAGTAGTACACAATTTTTAAACTGTGTCATCAATATTGTGCAAGAGAAACAGCACATTTTGGGAGGTTGCCTAGAACCTTGTTCCTTGGTTTGGTGAAAGAACAAGACTTATTTGGGTTGAAAGGGACTGAGCACTCAGCTCTCTAACAACAACTGCCGGGCAAAGAATTAACAGAAACTCAGAGTTCTGTTAAAATAAAATTTTCTCTTGCAAAGGTTCACAGAACACATGGAAGTTATTCCCCTTTTTCAAAAAATGCTGGTATTGCAGACAGAATGCAGAGGCTATGCAAGTGAGTACACTCCTAGACGGACATAGTCAGAACACCTCAGTGCTTACATAAGGTCATACTGTCAGTTTTTGAAATAACAGTGTATTAAGTTTTATTTCTCAAGGAATACTCTGGTGGATTATAACCCACCCTCTTGATTTACAAATAATTGGGAAAATAAAAGGTCACTTACATGGTTTGCCTGTTAGCTTATACTTTCAGTATATTGCTGCTCTAATTTGCTCTGCCTCTTGTTTGTATTATAATTCTCCAATATTCAGTAATACCTGAAGGAATGGGCCTTGTTTATTGTTTCCTTCCTTCCTTCCTTCCTTCCTTCCTTCCTTCCTTCCTTCCTTCCTTCCTTCCTTCCTTCCTTCCTTTCCTTTCCTTTCCTTTCCTTTCCTTTCCTTTCCTTTCCCTCCCTCTTTTCTTTCTTCTTTTTTTTGGTACTGGGAATTAAACTGAGGATCTGCTTGCCAGGCAGGCACTGTGCCACTACAGCTCATTTTCTATAGCAGTTTCAATTATTTAGTAAAGACTGAAGCCTGGGAGTCCAAAATAAGTATTCATCTCACTTCATATGCACAAAGTTCTCAAAGCAATAGGGTAGTGGGAGCCACATGAGGAATCTCTAGAACCACTTTCCAAACTGCAACATCTTACAATAGCTATGGATCAGAGATTTCCACTGCATAGTAATGGAAAGAGATCTTCATCTTTCAAAAGACACATACTTGGGCTCTGTATCTAGGCTATTTATCTAAATAAGCATAGGTTTCAGATTTCTGGAAAAGTTTAAAAATTAATTGAAAAAATACAATTACTTGAAAATTTTAGGTATTTTGATAGCATTAATTTAAATATGACTTAATAATTTATTACTTTAGAAATGAAATCTCAGTCCTTGCTAGCCTAGTTTACTAGTTTACAGGGGTTACTGTATGGGTTCAACTGTATAAATTTACTGGTTTTGGAAGTCCAAAATACAAATTAACATCTGTCCCCAAAAGGTAGGGTAGGATTAGCGATTTTATAATTTAAGCAAACTTAGCCGGGCGTGGTGGCGCATGCCTATAATCCCAGCACTCCGGAGGCTGAGGCAGGAGGATTGTTGTGAGTTCGAGACCAGCCTAAGCTACAAAGTGAGCTTAAGGCCAGCCTGAACTGCATAGTGAGACCCTGTCTCAAAAAGACAAAAAAAAAAAAAAAAAAAAAAAAAAAAAAAAAAAAAAAAAAAAAAAAAAAAAAAAAAAAAAAAAAAAAAAAAAAAAA
>PVKA01050983.1:0-12398 GCA_004027165.1 Ctenomys sociabilis
ATTTATTTATTTATTTTGGTGGAACCAGGGATTGAACTCAGGCCCTTGTGCTTGGCAGGGAAGCGCTTATTCCACTGAGCCATCTCCCCCAACCCACTATAAGTACTAATTTAAATGAAACTTCTACAATTTTTTTTTTCTTTTTAAATTTTCATTTTATTGGTACATCCTTCAATGTACATGAAGTTTACATTGATCTCAGGGAGTAAGTACATTTACATAACACATTTTGATTCCATTTTTCTCTTTTATTATCATAATTTTCTTTTATTTTTAAGAGTATAAACAAGAGCAAGAAAAACAAAAGCAAAGACAGAAACAGCAACATATAACAACACATTATAGATTTTCAAAACACAAACAGCTAATTAACAGTGTAAATTTTTTTTTTTTTTTTGTATTTTAGTATGGAATCTACGGGTCTACAAGGTATTACTAGATCAGACTCCTAATGATCTGCCTGTGTTCAGCTTCGCAAACGCTAGAAGCATAGGTAGGCAGCACTACACCCAGTGTCCAGCACTGTCTCAGCATGCCCTGGGGATGGGGCCAGCTAGGCATGAGGAGGATCGAACTCCAGCTGTTGTATCTGCCTAAGCAGGCGCTTTAGTCTGCTGAGCGATTGGGTTGGCCCTCAACAGTGTAAATCTTTATGACAAGAAAGTATTCTTAAGTTTTTAGATTTTCATGTTTTAGAAATCAGAAGATTTAGGCACAATGATTTGCTTCTGTATAATAATAACCTGCCATTAAAGATATTAAAAATTACTGCATATAAGTTCAACCTGCATCTGAGGATCCCTTTTGGTTTAGTTTTAGAACCTCTTTAATGACTATTCTATGTTCTCTTCAATGCAGTATGCTAAACATGATGAGAAAATATGTGCTATGGCCATAACAACTGAAATTCCTCCACCACCTATTCTGTGAGGTTCCCTTGCTGAGCTCTCATTTTCATTTTTTTATTTATTTGTTCTCCTTGTCTAAGTTATACACGAGTTACCCAGATTGTCCACTGTCCACTATAGCCTCTCTCAGTAAAGACTTGTATTGGCTTCACAATCACAGTCCAAACTAAGTAATATTTTATAAATTCTACACATTATGGCTGGTCATATAGCTCAGTGGATTAAAGCACCTGCAAGCAGGCACAGGTGCTGGGGCTTAGACACAGTATATACTGTAGTTTGAGTTTCATTCATATTAGTCCTGAAACAAGATTCTAAAGTTTAAAGTAACGCTCTCTAAGGAATGTTTAGATGGTAAATGGCTTCAAAGAATAACTGGAATCATGTTCAGTATATATGTGTCCGGGTCTGCTGTGCCAGCCCTGACACCGGGGTGCACTGAGATAGCAATTAAGACTGGGCATAGTGGCACTTGCCTGTAATCCCAGCTCTTGGGAGGCTGTAAACAGGCAGGTCACTATGACCCCAATCTAGTAGTGAGATCCTGAACACCCTGTAGACTCTTCCCTAAAATAAAATAAAAAATAACTTTTACATATTAAAATTATACTGTACCATGCAACCTCCATATTATTTAGCAATTTATATGGAGAGCCATCTTCACACAAGGCCTAACTGGTTTTAACTTTTCATTTAGGAAAATGATTCCAGTTATTCTTTGAAGCCATTTACCATCTAAACATTCCTTAGAGAGCGTTACTTTAAATTTTAGAATCTTGTTTCAGGACTAATATGAGTGAAACTCAAGCTATAGTATATACCGTGTACTTAGCACAACTGAATTCACACAGGCCCATGTGTTAATTTATAGAGCTGAGCAAAACAAAATGAAACCAAATTTCTTATTGCAACTTAGGAAAAGTCCAATCAGGAGAAAACTATCTGACATCTTCAAAATTAGATGTTATTTTTCTCCATTAGACCCTGGCAGCATACCCTATTGTTGGTATTAAAAGCCTGCATCACATGATCAACCAAAATTAGGTAACACTTCTCTGAAAATATAAATACTGAAGATGGTTATGTGAATATCGAGAGAGTGACAAACTAATAAATTCACAAAAGAGATATTACTAAAGAAAGAAAAAGTACGAGAAACTAGATTCTAATAAACAAAAGAAGAGGAACAGGAGGTTCCAATAGACAAAATTATTCAGGTGTGAACCCTTCATTTCTACTAGAACCTATGTGCGGTGCAGACAGACCTCTTCCAAGGGGTAAGTCTATCATTGCATGTCTCAGACTCACTGCTTCATCAATGGTAACATAAATCACAGATACGGAAAAACAAAGTATTAAGGAGAAAATTTCCAATTCTAGTAGCAAAGTACTCAATTTCTCAAAACAGAACATTTATTTTTTTATTATATGTTTTTGTTTTTAGGAGGAGATGGCCAGAAAAATACATGATTTGCATATTTTTGGTTTGATTTTGTTTTTGTGGTACCAGGGATTGAACTCGGGACCTTGTACTTTCCAGGAGGGCTCTTATTCTACCAAGCTATCTCCCCAGCCCCTGAATATTTTTTTCTAACACAGGATTTTTGGAAGTCATTGCTAGAAATGAACTTATTTTCTTACCTGCTCTTTTCATGCTTTGAATTAAAGATATCTACCTCATTGAAAACCCCGCTGGCTCCCCAGACTTTCTGTAGTCTGGCTCTGCTGTGATTCCTGGTCAAAACCTTTAATTACAGTATATAGTTTGTGCAGCTGCCTGGAAATTGGTCTGGGGTCAGCGGCGCTTCCAGCCCCCTCTTTCTATTCTTCTGAAGCAATACTGCTGAACTGAGGCCATTGTTCCAGCTTTCTGGTGCGCGCTGGCTGCTGCACTCCATGAATAGCATTGCAATCACTCCAGCAATTGGTTCTTCAAGTCCATTTAGGTTGTCAATTGTAATTCATTGGCTCCAGGCACCTTTTCTCTTCTCATTCTCTTGAGGTCTTTTATTACTTAATTTGCAATAATATTAGGGAATGTCTTCTTCAGACATGTCACTGGTGCTTCTCCTCTTCGAAGAGTAGGGGTACATTTGACTTTCATACATGTGCTTGTTAAAATGTCTCAGAATTTCCTTCATCTTTATGACTTCTGATGTCAGTCTGTGTGCTTATCTTGAGAGGATATTGCTTAATTCTTAAATCTTCTCTACAAAGAATAATCTAAAGAATTCTCCTTCAAATATTCTTATTAGGGTTACTTTACATAATCAGTGACTTTTTAAAACACCCAACAGTAGAATTTTCCATCTTATAATAAGAATTAATTTAGCTTCCATACTTTCCCCCCATAATTGTTTTATCCTATTTTGTAATACATGAAAATCATAATTTTGAGCTCTATACAACTCAAACAGAATTAAGACATAAAGGTCTCTGAACAGAAATTGGTGCCTACATTCTCAGAAACTTTTATTAAGATCTATAGACATCCACTTAGAGGATACGTAAGAAAATGTTCAAACCATTGAAAATAAGTTGCAATGCTAGTCATTACACAATCAAAAGAAATGTTATTTTATTTGTAGGAGAAAGAATAAAAACATCTCTTGGTCTACTGAAGAAAATTTCTATACTGTATCATGTCTCATATGCTTAGTTCTGGACAAAATCCAGCAGATTAACCCTGCTCATTAGGCTCAGAGCAACCCAGGGTATTTTCAAGCAGAAACTATGTAATAAGAGTAACGATGATAATTATCATAATGATAATAACTAACGCTTCTTGTGCTTTTTATCTTCAAAGCACTTTACTGACATTAACTATGTATTTTAAAATTAATTTACCTTGACAAATATTAACTTTTTAAGCTATGGAATATGTGAATGAGTTTTGTTTTGGAAATATAAATTAATAAATAAAAGGAACTGAGGGCAAAAAAATGCTGCTATGAACTTTAGCTTCAAAATCATTCATAGCCTTTACTTAATAAAGATTAAGGAAGTACTCTTTTTTTTTTTTTTTTTTTTTTTTTTTTTTTTTTTTTTTTTGCAGAACTGGAGATAGAACTCAGGCCCTTGTGCTTCCCAGGCAAGTGCTTATTCTACTGAGCTATCTCCCCAGCTCCTATGTACTCATTTGTATAAAGAGCAAAACTGAGAAACAAAGTAATGGTCACCAATATAACTATTCAAATCCACATTGCTTTAAAAAGACTACATAAAAACCAAAGGGCTGTTGAGATACCTCAGGAGACTAAGTGCCTGCTTTGGCAAGCACAGAGCCTGAGGTTCAAGCCCTGGTACCACATGCCAGGTTGGCCCCTCCCCCAGGTGCACTAAACTGGCTACCAAGTCTGGGCAAGGTGGCACATGCCAATAATCCCATCCCTGAGGAAGCTGAAAACAGGAGGATCACTGGGCTGCATAGTGAGGCCCTGTACCAAATACATTTAAAAAAAAAAGAAAAAAAGACGTGAGTGCTTACTCAGCATGCATAAGACCCTGAGTTCAATCCCCAGTATAAGAAAAAATAAAAAAAATAAAAAAATAAATATTGCTTAATAAAATTACTCTCTCAGTTCCTAGTTAATATTATGACATATTAAATATGTATAGAAAGAAGAATGTGTTACATGTAAGAATATTTAAAGAGGGCTGGGGATTTAGCTGAGTGGTAGAATACTTGCCTATCAAGCTAGAAGCCCTAGATTGCATTCTTGGCAACAAAAAACAAAAAAATGTAAAAAAAAGAATGTTTAAAGATTTATCTAAATTGCACTAATGTAACAAAATTATATTAAAGGCTAAATGTTTTTATTAAATTGAATCAGTACCACAAAGCCTTCTCAACTATGTTCTTACAATACCAAATGCTACAAGAAAAATGTAAGTGTTAAAGACAATTTGTAATGGTAACAAATCAAACAGGCAATTATTTTAAAATGTATTAAAAGAATATTAATTGGTAGATGACCTACCACTTTCTTTTTTTCCCCTCGCAGAATCAGGGATTGAACTCAGGTCCTGGCAAGCGCTTATTCTACTGAGCTATCTCCTTGATCCTCTACCACTTTCTATGAGGGATTTTGAGAAGGAAATACTGACTGGGTAGAAACTATTAAACAAGGTTGTACAATGGAAAACACAAAATGCAAGTACATAAAAACATATAAAATGAAATATTACAAAAATAAACTGAAGTCTTAAAAAACTATAAGCATCATCAGAATAATAAAGATTTATGGAAATATGATTCCCAGTACTCAAGAGGATCTTACTACAGGGGAAAATAAATATTTTTATATTCAAAATAGATAAATGAGATTTAGTAAAATCAGAGTTCAAAAATCTGGACAACACTGACAGCACTAGTCCAGTAGGAAAGCATGTGAGATGAGATCCCTAAGTAGTCATTCTTTCAAACAGCATATTCCCAGCTGAAAGAAAAAACATATATCATAATTCCTATCCTTCAAAAGCTTGCATCACAAGCTTTTGAAAGTTAACAGGCAACTAAGTGCCAGGTGTGGTGGGAGACACCTATAAGCCAAACACTCAGGAAGCTAGGCCAGAAGGATCACTGCAAATTCAAGGCCAACCTGGGTTACATACAGAGCCCCTATTTCAAAACGCCACAAAAACTTGGCAATCAACTTCAATTATTGCGATTTTAGTAAGTCCTACATTAACAGGAGAAGTCAGAAGGGAGCATTTCATTCAGTCACGGACACGCAGGAAGATTTCCTTATCAGACACAACACAGCTTAAGGTGGTTTTCCTACAGAAAATGGATGTGACTCAGAAAGATGAATCCAATTGTCAAGCATATTAGCATATAAGATCTGTTCAGTTTCATTTGACTGCAGAGTATTAGGGTTTTTAACAGGGGCATCATGAAAAATATATGGGCAGTTTGTTCTGGTCTGTGTTGAGGAACAAAAGGAAAAGGGCAACCTGAAGACACAAACTATCAATCTGCAGAGAAGCTCTTCAAAGACAAGCAAGAGAACAGGATACAGAAAACAAATGGGAGTAAAGCTTGCAAAAGGCTTCAAAAACTTCTGAGTTTACATGAAATGATGATGTATGTATACTTAAAGGATAAGAAACTGAAAATGGATTATAAGAAAATACAATGAATAGATTGTTATTTGGGGATGTGCTGTCATATTTTCAAATGTATTTCTTTGTCTTCCCCTAAATAATTTTCTTGTCCAAATGGACCTTTCTCATATAATGCATTTGCTAATGAGAATGCCATTAGTTTTCAGTAGGGATGACACATACTTACCATATTACCGAGTACATGCAAGAAGCAAGAAACATGCAAGGATGGTGAGATAAAACTGAACAAATATAGAAACAAAAAAATCAACCAAATTCCTTATTTTTCTGTAAGAATACTCATAAAAACAGAATGAATGTACAATAAATAAAATACTCTGGTGATTTCAGTACTCTTATCTTAGTTTAAAAGTTGCTCTTTAAAATATGCTTATAATGACTGTTTTGCAACCAACGAAAGATAGCAATTTAGCTTTCTTTATAGACTAACAAACTTTTAAAGAAATAACTAAGTCACATTCAGTAGAAAACTGACTTCCAAACTCTCTCATTGCTTCCTCAGGATTTAACTGTAACAGCATGGAATAGACAGAAAACAACTTGAATCTTCTCATTTTAGAATAGCTACACATCGCAGGTGGGCCATCCAAACTGCACACCCCACAAGCACAAGCACTGCTGTCAGTGAAATCAAATCAGTTCTCAAAACCACTGCCAAGAGACAGGTCAAGGTACCTGGAAACTCCTAAAGATTTAAGGTAGATGATGCTTCACAGGATCATTTTAGAAATACAGTTTTCTCATTATGTAGGAAGTAACATTTTATATCAATCTAAATAGCTTATGTGATTTTACCAGTCTTTTTTTATTTTTTATCTTTATTAATTTTATTGAGAAATGAATAGCAATGGAACAATTTCAAAACCACTTAGTAGGACAATAATTAATCCATCGCATATTGTTGTCTTCGTAGTGGTTATTCATAGTACATGATGCAGACATGATATCCTGTCTAAACACTAATAGTACAGATCTTTTTTCTCACTGAATTAAATGAAAGAAGCTGTATATCTATTCTATTTTGTATAGAGATACAAAATGGTCTTTCATTTATATCCCCTTTTTCTGTTTAGTTTTGTCAAAGATGGGTATTCCATTGTCATTAAAATATTGTTGGTGCATGAATTCAGCAAAATATTCCAATATAGTACAGTAGTCCGTAATAATAGTGGGTTATCCATAGGACTTTACCAGTCTTTTCTAGTAAAAGATTTGTCATGTAAAATCCAAGAAGATATGTGTTACTTCATAGAGGTACCAAAAAAAGGGCTGATTGCTTGTCAAACATTTTAAGTCTAAAATAAAAAAATTTGAACTAAAATATTATTTGGTGACACATACTAAAGAAATAGAATAAAGTACACAATGTGGAGGAAATATAAGAATCACAATTAAATGTGATAATTAAATAGCATAAAAACATACTAACACTCTTTCAGAAAATATCCTGACTAGAAAATAAAATCTGAAATTATCCCTGATGCAGTATTAAATGTATTGTTCAAAACCTCTATGTAAGGACCGGCCAAATAGCTCAGTGGATTTAAGTGTTTGTTTAGGCAGACACAGAGGCCAGGATTTGATCCTCAGACCTGCCCAGTGGGCCCCACCCCCGGGGTACCCTAAAACAGCAATTGAAACTGGGAGTGGTGGTGCAGGCCTGTAATCCCAGCTCTTGGGAGGCTGTAAACAGGATGATCACTGAGTCCTATCTAGTAGAGAGACCCTGAACACCCTGTAGACCCTTCCCTAAAATATAAGAAAATAAAAACAAAAAACCTCTAAGTACTTACAGCCAAAACGAAGCAGAATGTTAAACTCAGTAATGTTTATAGTGTTTCAAATATTATTTCAAGTACTTTTCTCACATTCATATTCTATATAACATCACATTCTATGTATCACAACAAGCTGAATTTCAATTATGTAAAAATTTAGAGATAATCCAATCATAAATTTTAAACATTAATTTTGACTTCCTAATTTAAAATCTGGATTTTTCTTGTGCTAAACTGTTAAGTTATTCAACCTACAGCCACTTAACCTTAAAAGTCTACTTCAGTAACCTGTTTTCATATTTTTCAATTAATATTTGCCTTAATAGAAAATATTCTACAACATAGTACATTTAACATAGTATTTATAAGTTATTTTTTAACTTTAAAGAATATGGATTAAAGATATGGATAAGTATCAAATTAGATGAGACTGCTAAAAGTATGAACTATTTCTTTAATATTAATAAAACATGTCACTTTATAAGCTATGGTAATACTCAAAATGAAAATAAGACTTTAAAAAATTAAGAGGTAAAAGAACCCCAGTCAACAACTGTGTAAAGGGAAAATGGGATTATATTTATTGCATTTATTAGCTACCATATCAACTTCTCATAAAATCTCTATAAAATAACTACAGAGTTGAAGTATGCTCTCTCATGGAAGTTGTAAAACAAATTAGATACAATTACAATTCAATATTAAAAAAAAGCGAGCCTATTTACCCTTAAGATTTCTCATTTTATAGCTTTATCTTTTAAACTACACCAAATTTTCCCCAACCAGATCAAGTGGACTGCTTGACATAATTATAGATTTTTCTGGTATGTTTTATATAGAGAAAAATAGCTGATACAAGTGAATTCTGGAAAACTGTGTTAACTACATCTCCCCAAAGTGAATACAACAAGCAGCTGTTTCAAGAATTGCTTGGCTTTCAGACTGCAAATAAAGGGTATTCTTTCCTTCAGTCTTGCTATTTTTAAATTATACTTGTTCAAAAAACAAAAACAAACAAACACACACAAAGAAGAAAACATCCACAAGAGTATGCTACGATTCCTAAGGTACCTTTTTTTTTTTCCCCTAGAACCAGGGATTGAACTCCTGCCCTGGTGCTCACCAGGGAAGTGCCTATTCCACTGAACCATCTCCCTGATCCCAGGTACATAATCTTAAAGGAAAATTATACAATAGACAAGAGTCCACTTACTTCTCAAATGGCAACAAAATAATTGGGCATATTGCCTCTGACTATGGGTTATGCTGCAATTTTTAGTTTTCCATGTAATTCCTGTGATAATTCTTACTATTTCTAAAGTCAGTAATACTCTGACATCTTCAATAAACACATGAACTCTTTAACATTTAACTTTAGTGACATAATAAATAATGACCCATTTTTTGCATAAGCCATCAAATGTAATAATTTTCATTTTGGGGAGAACTTTTAACTGTATAAATAGGTTTGTCAGAGGTTTTTGGCAAGCTGATTGCACCTCCTATGACTCTTAACAGAATTTTGCCTAAAACACAGTAAAATGCCCTCTTTTTAACACTTGAAAATTCCACAAACTGTACACAAATACATAGATGCAGTGCTGTTATGAATGAAATTTTAAAACAAAGTGTGTCTAAACATATTTCAAGTATCATGGGGTTTATAAGCTTCTCAATTTTCTACTCAAGCCTATGCCAACAGTTTGAGGTTATTATTTACACTGGTGGTTCAGATCCACATCTCCATTTTATGCTAACAATAACATACTGATTTAACCCTTAATACATTCCTGAGAATATTTCAACAAAGCATTATAATACACTATACAGAGAAACCTCTTTGTCATCAAGAAATAGGAAAGATAGGGGGTTTCCCTTTCCTTTTAGGGCAACTCCGAACTAAATGTGAACATTTTATTATGCTGTCACATACTTCAAGATCTACAAAGGTATTTAACCTTGTATCTTGATAAATTATTCAAACTGTTAACATGAACCTGTATGTTTGTTTATTTTTTATTTGCATTTTAGGGAAGGGTCTACAGGGTGGTCAGGGTCTCACTACTAGATCTGACTCATAGTGATCCGTCTGTTTACAGCCTCCCAAGAGCTGGGATTACAGGCTTGTACCACCACACCCAGTCTTAATTGCCTCCTCAGCATGCCCTGGGTGCAGGGCCGGCATGGCAAGCCTGGGGATCGAATCTCTATCCCCTGTGTCTGCTTGCAGGTGCTTTACTCTGCTGTGCTATTTGGCCGGCCCAAACCTGTATATGTTTATACAACCATAGCAAAAATGTTTTACTTAAACCAGTTTTGAAAATGACACTGTGTAAATCTTATTATAACAAAAATGCTTGAGGAAAATTAATTTCAAAATTGATACAAATGAAAAGGAGGAAGAAGGGTTGGAGGGAGGGTAGGGGAATAGGGAAAGAAAAGTATCAAGATATATCATGTAAAGGTACAAATTTCCCATGATGAACATAATCATTATATATACCTAAAATGTACCAATAAATTTAATTTAAAAAAAAAGAAAATCACAAATGTTTCATTACATGTAAGTTTACAATCGTCTTCAAACCATAGGTATGATCAATCTACACTTAAAAGCCATTGTCTTTTTTAATTTTATTTATTTGGTACAGAGCTGGCCAAATAGCTCAGCAGACTAAAGCCAGACTGCCACCCCCAGGGCGTTCTGAACCACCAATTGAGATTGGCTGTGATGGTGTGCACCTCTCAGGGCTTGGTAGGGTGAAAACAGGAGGATCACTATGAGTCCGTCTGTGTAACGAAACCGTGTAGTCCCCGTACTAAAATACATTTAAAAAAATTTTATTTGGCACAAGGTCTCACTATACAGCTCACTCAGACTCATAGTGATCTTCCTATCTTAGCATCCCCAGCGCTGGAAATACAGGTGTGCACTACCATGCTAGACTTAAAGCCATCTGTCTTAATAAAATAGTAATCACAGAATATAGGGTAGGGCTGTATTTGCTTTTTTCCTAGGACAGCCAGCCAGCTGAACTACACAAGGAATACTCAGAAACAGTCAGCTGCCAAAAGCTTCCTTCACATAATGTGGCAATCTTTACTACCCACTGATGATTACTATGAATCATATATTAGGATTAAATAACACATTTGTCTCCATTATATTATGTCTAAAGAAAAGTTTCTTTCAAGAAAATATCCATTATCAGATATTATAAATAACTTGCAAAAAAGTGATTTCAAGTTATAAATATTATATCATATCTGTTGTATATATACCAGTACTGCATGCTTTATATTGTCTGTATTTTATAACTATATAATTTCCCCAATAACTATCAGAATAACACTGTATTTTCAACAAAGCATGTTACATCAAAAACTAAAGTTACGCGTAGAGCAATCCATCACTGTGCATTACAATATTCCTTTTAGACAGAAAATCTGATAGTGAAACACAAAAAGACTTACCTAAGCTCTTTAGAACAACTGAGGAAGGTTCCACTATTACATATGCAAGATGTGCACAATAATGACTCTCTAAGCTTTTCTAGTTATTTTTAATTACTTTTAAATTAATAGATGATATTTCTCCAAAACCCATAAAGAAAAGGGTAGTAAGAACTTAGTGACCAAGGAGAGGCGTAAAAGCAGACAAGAGCTTTAATAACAAAACACTAATTAAAAAAAAGTTTTTTAAAGCAAATGAACTGTTTGTATGTCCCTTTTCTGCTCCATATTTTAAACAGTATAGTAAATTACCCAAACTAATCCCACTGAATTACAATAATCTACATCATTCTCATTTTATGGGTGAAAGGCTAAGCCCAAGAACAAAGTTATTTAATATGGGTCACATCTATCCCAACTGTACTGTCTATACACACAAATCATGATTTTTTCTTTCTACAACCCTTCCTTTGTCTACACCTGTCAAAAGTGGGCACTCCATTGACATTCAACTAACTTAGGTGCTTGAACTCAATACCACAGTCCAACACAGTCCAGCATTCTGCAACCATAGGGGGTTATTCAAAGAAATTATCGACCATATCCATTTACAGCTCAGCTTAATATAATGGGCTCACGATGTATACTTCATTTTTATACTTTTCTGCTGGATGGTTAAGACCTAGGTAGATCAAGACTTATATACCCAACACAAGAACTTTATATTTCCTATGTGGTCATTGAAGTTCTCTCAGGGTTAATCTTGTAGTCCTGTACATTATTCTGTAGTTCCATTGTCTGTGTCATCCATGTGGATGAGTCACGGCCAATGCTTGACCAGATGATAGATAACGCTGTGCTTCTACATAAATCTATGAGAGGCAAGATCTGCACTAATGGTGGTTGGACAGGATATTATGTTGGCTTTTAGTACTATGGTCATCCACTCGGTAAATAATTATTGAATTTTTGATATAATTCAGGTATAAAAAATAAGATAAGTAAGCAACTACACTCTTAATTCACTGATAAGAGATATCTGCTAAAATAATATCTGTAAATATAATATCATGTATGCACCTTGTACAATACCAAAACATTATGAAAACAGTTTGCAATGTATTAATTCATC
>PVKA01050984.1:0-12427 GCA_004027165.1 Ctenomys sociabilis
AAGAAATAAACAGCAACAAAACAGTTTCAAAATGAATTAGTTGTACAACTGCAATAATTAGTACATTGCACATAGTTGCCTTTGTAGTGGTTATTCATAGGACAAGATGCAGACATGATATCCTGTCCAGACACTATTAATACAAATCTTTCTTCTCATTGAATTAAGAGAAAGTAGCTGTATATATATCCGAAGTATTTGTGTATACAGATACAAAATACTTCTTCATTTTTATTCCTTTTTTGTGTTTAGTTTTGTCAGAGATAGATATTCCATTGCTATTTAAACATTGTAGGTGTGTGAATTCAGCAAAATAATCCAATATAGTCCAGTAGTCCATAATACCAGTGGTTTATCCATAGGACTGTCAATGTCAGAAGTTGTTGACCTGAGCCTTTAATAGCTCAGCATATTAATATGGCTTTACTTTTTATACCTTGTTTTTATAGTATTCTGCTGGATGGCTGAGACCAAGATAAAGGAATCCCTATACAACAAGAAATGTAAGTTTTATATCTGGCAAGGTCAGTCAAATCCCCTCAGGATTTACCCTGAAGCCCTGTACAGCAGTTTGTAGATTCTTTGTCAGTGTCAGCCATGCAGATGAGTCATGGCCATTGCTTGACCAATTTGCTCTCTATGAAAGCCTGAGAGAATTTATTCTCACTAGGTGACTCTCCTTAGGCACACTGTACATCATCGATCACTTTCCTCTGTGACCTATAATTTCCTTGACCAGAGAATTTGGGACATCACTGAGTTACAGGATGGTAAAATGCAGGTTCTCCTATGTCCTGGGTCCTCACTAACCTTGAAAAGCTAGGGCAAAAATGTTGGTTGTCCTTAAAGTCCTTCTTTTTCTCTAATTTTTGCTCTACAAACTTAAGTTGTTACCCCTCCAGAAGAGAAGTTTAATGATCTTATTACCCTAAGAACATAGGCAGTTGAACTTAACCTCACTATCTGTTTGAATATGAAACATCTTAGACATAACATGGAACAGATATTTTTCATCAAGTATTGATACTTTAAACTTTAAATCCCTACATAACGTGAAGAAATAAATAAAAGAAAAAATAAAAACAAAAGATAGGAATGAACTATAATATATTTTTACACAGAAATTTACAGCTTTAATCATATACAGCATTGTAGCAGCACAGCCCTATGATTTTTTTTTCTTGTCTCTTGTTTTTATTTATTACCCTGTTTTCAAACAAACATTTACTTGAGAGACAGTATGTCACTAATTGGTATGACATGACAAGCAGTACATATTTAGAAGACCAGAATGACAGGCATTCCAAGCGTGACCCTTCTATTACACATTGCTATCTGCAGTGCAGCTGCTTAGTTCACAGGTGTCAGCGTATATAGCTAGTCAGGGTGAGAATCCTACCAATTAACTGCTAGTTTCAAAAACCTAGTGAAGATTCTCAGGATCATTGCCTTACCCATCTTGTGCATATACATGTATGGTTTTGCCCCTGTCATATTTCCTAGCCGTTACCCTTGCCTTGTCTTCATTGTTTAATCCTTAAGTTCTTGCTTTCCTTTTAATTGTGTCATAACTTTCTCTTTTTATTTCTTCTTTTGAGTTCTTACACTAGGGAGACTATGCTATCTTTACACATGTGGGTCTTGTTTATTTCATTTATATCTCCAAGTGGCATCCACTTAAATATAAAGGCTTCAAACTTATCATTCTTTATAGCTGAGTAATACCGCATTGTATAAAAATAGCACATCTTTTTCTTCCATTCCTCAGGTTAAAACTATATGATTTTTATGAATTCATTACTTTAATATAATGAAACTACCATTACATTTTCTTTCCATTTTATTTCATAGGGAAGGAATATGAAAAGGGTAGCGTCTGTATTTTTCTTCATTTAGTACAGGGCCCACAGGGTTTCACTACACAGATCGGACTCAGTGATCCTGTTTTCAGCTTTCCAAGTGTTGGGATTATAGGCCTGTGCCACCATTAATAGTTTCATTCACTGTCTCAGCTTGCCCCGGGGTGGGGCTGGCATGACATGTATTTTTGATATGATTCTCACCACATGCCATTCAATGTAATCCTTGCATCACACACATGCACATATACATCATCCGCCACACTGGCACATTTGTTACAACTGACTTACACTGACAGATTCGTGTTATCAAAACTCCACAGTTTACATTTGAGTTCACTCTTGGTGTGCATTCTATGGGCTTGGACAAAACCATGAGGCCATATATGTATCACTTTGGCATCAAGCAATATAATATCAACTTCACTGTTTTGTGAATTTCTCTGTGACTCACATTTTCAGATTCCTCCTGGTTCCTCTACCCTGTATTTAATAGTTTATAGCCTACATTTTAAGTTATTCTTCTACTATTATTCATAATTAGCTTTTCCTCCTTGAATCTTCCTTGCTTCTCAAAGTGAACATGCTTAAAGATTTGGTGCATAAAATATACCTTTATTAAAAACAAGTGAGTCACTAGGAAGAAATGTATAATTTTATTGGAGAGTTTGAAAAGGTCTAAGAGTAGATCTTTTTGTTCTAAGAATTCTCTTAGCGATCCTTTCACCAGTAACATTTCATGGAACATGTTCCTCCATTTTTTTAACTTTTTTACCCAATTTCATTCTCTTTAAAACTGTAGAGGTGGAACATTTCTGCAATTGCTACTTGAAAATAAATTCAACTATAGCTCCACATATGAGAAACAGATGACATATAATATAATATAATATAATATAATATAATATAATATAATATAATATAATATACTCTTAATATGGGAAATGCATTGTGTATATATCAAAGTTATTCCAATTCTGTCAATAAATACAAGAAAATCTTATGACTTCTAAACACAATGTCAAGAATTTGCAGTCTACACAGTTTGACAGATAAGGAAAATTAGGCATGTTTGAGCAACATTGTAGCAATAAATCAGAAAAGTCAGAATAAGAATCTGGAAACGTGACATTATGCCAATTCCAGTTTTTCTTCTTCACTCAAATCTAAATGGCAATAAAATGAAAAAAACAAAGTCTACTTTTCTGATACATTTCCACTCAGAAAAATGGAAAAATTTTCATTATGCAGTTTATTTTAAACGTCATACTTTTAAACATCACCATACTTTTAGACATCAAATTCCACATAGACAGTATGTTTCAGGATGCATAATATTTAATTTGCTATTTCTATAATTATCCTCTTAAAAGGGTATATACTCAGACATTTTCTCACCTTTCCTGTGAAGTCATTTAAGAAAAAACTACTGCACATAATTTCCACCCTAAATTCATACCACAACACATGTGAGTGCTCTTGTTTTGTTGTTGCTGTTTGTTTTGTGGTTTTGGAATTAATTTTTTTTTTTTTTTTGCTTTTTGTTTTTTTGCAGCAAGCTATGCCATATCAAATAATGTGCTTATTTGTTTAATCTCTTTTCCTTCAATTACTCTTAAAAATCCATGAAGACAGGTGGCATGAACAGAAGTATTCTTACAGATTTTAAGTCATTCCATAATAGCATATTAGGTACAATGTGTAGTCTTAGTAGTGCCTAAAACACTTGCAAAGGGAAAATGACTCTGAGTCAAGTGATACATCTTTTCAAGGGTCAGGTCTGGGACACACTGAAGAGAGCCATGAAATCCTGTATCTTTAGAAGGGTTTTCACTAGGAGACAAGAGTTCAATGGGAAACATGGCACCCTTAGTTGTTGCTATTTCCTCCTCCTTTGTGTTGTCCATCCCAAGATTTCTCTCACAGGTTCATTCTTTCTTCAGCCAGAAGGGAGAATTGAGGTCTTTTGTTGCTACCAAGAAATACAAGAATGCCCAGGGGATTCCGTGATTTAGACTTACGTGCTTTGAGGTCCTGTAGCCATATTCACCACAATGTCTCAAACATACCATGGTGGCACGGGGAAATCTACATATTTATCTAGTGGGACTTCCTTTAGGTAAGAAGATGAACTACATATTTGTTTTAGACCCCTGAATATGTCTGTGCTATACACCACCATTACTTTTTCTGTTCTCCTCATATTCCAGAATGAGGAGAACTATTTAGCTCTGTGCAGACACCTGCTTTATTTTTTACTCTAATGTTCCCCTGACCTTCACTTTTTTCTTGCCCACAAAACTCTTACCTTTTAAAGAATAAGGAAGGAAGTAGAAAACTTCTACTGCTATTTATTCTTTAGAAACATATTTTTGTTGACACTTTTGAGTTTTGATATTAAAATTTTGGCTTTTGCTACTTTTGAGTTTCAGAATTACTTTCTCTGATGTAATTCTCAAAGGCAATACTGAATAAATAGAGTTAGTTTTATGTTTTATTTCTGCTGTAACAAGCATATATTGATACCTCAATTAGGGGGTAAGGGGATAATTGTGTAGCAGTGACCAAGGGTGGGAAAAACAGAAAGAGAAAAGCTGTACATAAACTTGAAGCATAATAAATTTAATTGCTGGATTGCCATCTAGACCTGTTGACCCCGGATTTCTTTCTTTCTTTTCATTCTGTCCTCCAGCTACCCTGATCTCCTCTGTGAGGGCTGGACACCCACAAATATGTACCAATAAAAATAAATTTTAAAAATAGACCTGAAATATAAGAGCCTTTAATTATTTCCATGGTCCTAGTGAACCTGCAATGAACGATAGAAAAATATCAATAGAAAAATTATAAAAGGAGATTTATTACCTCCACAGAGCACTATAATAAGACCACTGAGGGGTTGTACAGTTGGATAGACTTTCCTATAGATCTCAAAATTGGTAATATTTGAGAAATGAAAAAAAAAATTCCTCAAGAGAACAGAGAGAAAATTCAAAGGCATGTGAGAACTGTAGGCAGTAGAACCTCTTAATTCCAGAAACAAGATGTGAAGAGGAATACATGAGAAAAAGAATGATGAATTGGGTCAGAAAATAGTGCTAGGTGATTGAGCACGTCTAGTCTTCTGCTCTTGTAGATGGATGTTGTGTCTGTAAGAGAACAGATGCGATTGTTTAGTCCTCCTGAGCCATCAGCATGCACTTTCCCACCTCCCATAATTTTTCAACTACAGCCTTCCCCCTTTACTTTGCCCTGAACCATAGTTTCACCTCTGGTAAATCTGAATTCTTACCTTCCCTTGCGGGGTAAGACTCACAAGGGCCCTGGGGGTCGGGAGGCACCACCTGCGCGCAGGCCTTGGATGATGAAGACAGTGCCTACTATGATGCCCACGAGGCCCACAGACAACCCCAGGGCACAGACCACAGTCTCTGTCACTTCTGACAGTGGGGCTGGAATCTCAGGTTCTGTGAAAGCAAAGTTGAGGTCAGAAGGTGGGCTGTGTTCATGTGGAGTGGGCCATGGGGAGTTGCTTCTGCAGATTTAAAGCCCTCGGTTGAGGGAGAAGAGGGAAGCTTTCTATTAGTAATGCTCAGAGTGTGGAAGAGAAGTTTTGGGTGCTAGGGGTTAAAGAAGAGGATGTTCTGTGCTGGCAGGAAGTGAGAAGACACCAAAAGCAGCGGAACTCTACATACCCCAGTGTTTCAGAAGAGGCTCTTCCAGGCCCCAGTGTTCCACTTTGCAATCATAAATGTCATCCTTAGAAGGAAGGAAGGTGAGGTATGCGATCTTGAGGAAGGAGTGATCACTCCTGGATAAGAAGCTGGTCTCAGAAACACCTTCTGTAACCGAGTGCCCATTGATCAGCCATGTGATGTTGATCACAGGGGGAAAGATGTTGTCCACAACACAGATGAGGGTGTTGGGCTCACCCAGTGCCACAGGAGACTTGGGAAGCACAGTCACCTCCGGAACTTCTATGGAGAAAAAAATGGTATTGGTATGAATTGCAATAAGCTCTGCCTTGAGGTTCTGTATTTCTTCCTGATGGAGCTCTCCCACCCACATCAAGCCACTTTCTGTGTGGGAACCCCTGCACATTGCTTCTGGCTTGTTGCTGTGCTCTTCTTTCTGTGGGCATGCCTAGTAACACTGGAGGTCAGTGGGGCCTCCCCTAAAAACATGTAATGAACACATAATGCAGGGATCTTGCATTAAATGGAGATATGTAATTTGTGGGAAGGGACAGCATCAATGACTACTCTAGGAAGAGATGAGGACTCCCTGTGAAGAAGAATGTGAAAATTAGTGTGAAGGGAAAGGTTCAGTCAGGTGAGGTGAGGAAAAATGGTGAAAATTTACCGTTGGTAGCAGCAGTAGAGTGCGACCGTTTAATAAGGTTGTTCAAGTTGTGTTTCGCTATGACTATGTTATTCAGTGCACCTTGTGGGTCAAAACCTTCAATTTCCTTAAGCCCAGGCATCCAATGGACAGTCTCTTTCTTATCCAGGTCCACATAGAACAGCTCATCTCCATCAAATTCATGGGTGTAGTAGCCGGAGGAACCATAAGTCTGGTAGACATTTATGCCATAGGAGGCAACATGGTCAGCTGATGAATGCAGGCAAACAGCAGAAAGGTAGAAAATATTTTTAAACAAAGTGACAGAAAATAACTGAATATCAAACATTATCTTTGGCACAGTTGTACAAAATTCTCAGTATTTGTTCTTTCCTTAGTGTGCGTAGTTACCTGATTAGAAACCAGTATACCGTTCCAGGTGTAATTTATGCTCCACAATGTCAGAATA
The DNA here is from genome assembly GCA_004027165.1 of Ctenomys sociabilis. Lineage (NCBI taxonomy): Eukaryota > Metazoa > Chordata > Mammalia > Rodentia > Ctenomyidae > Ctenomys > Ctenomys sociabilis. The sequence continues at coordinate 6,670 of PVKA01050984.1, forward strand.
TCATATATGTAATTTGTTATTAATTTAATTTATTTATTTCTATTATTTTTCAGTGCTTTACATATTGCAAATGTATAGTAAATACTGTAATTGAAAAAGGAACAGGTAATGATGGAAGCAATTATGGAGGTGGTGGAGGCCAATATTTTACCAAACCATGAAATGAAGGTGGTTATGGTGGCTCCAGCAGCAGCAGAAGCTATGGCAGTGGCAGAGGGTTTTAAACACTTCCAGGAAACAAAGCTTAGCAGGAGAGGAGAGCAGAGAAGTGACGGGGACGCCAACAGATTTGTGAACTCAGCCAAGCACAGTGGTAGCAGGGCCTAGCTGCTACAAAGCCATGTTTCAGACAATACTCATGCGTATGGTCAAAAAACTCGAGGACTGTATTTGTGACTGTTTAACACGCTATTTTAGTTTCTGTTCTGTGGAAAGTGTAAAGTATTCCAACAAAGGGTTTTAATGTAGACCTTTTTTTGCACCCCTGCTGTTGATTGCTAAATGTATCTGATCATAACCCTGAATAAATGTGTCTTAAAAATAAATAAATAAATAAATAAATAACTGCAGTATTAAGTATTTTTTTGCAGTATTAAGTTTTGCCAAGTATAGCTTACTTCATACTGCATAAATTTACATCACAAGTTGTATCTCTCATTTAATTCTTTCATCAGTCAATAACAAATCATAATCTTTCCTTTCCTCTCAGAGTTAGCTCAGAATAGGATGTTTTTTACACAAGAATTCTCTTCTCCCCACCACTTCCACCTTGTTTTTAACCAATAAAAAGCACAACATGTTATTATTTTAAGTGTCTCTTATAATAATTTTGGGAAATATAAGCATATGGTTAGGACATTAAACATTACAAAATGGTGTAGTGTTCTTCAGAAGAGAGCAGTCCATTTCTTTAGAAATTAATTTTTATATTAGTGCAGTCTCCCTTACCTTCTGTTCTTGAGTGAGATAAGCAGACCTCATCTTTTTGTGATACAACACTTATGTTCACTTCAGGACTTGAGTAAATTAAGGCCCTAAATTTATTATGCCTAGACGAAAGAACAGAATGGCAGCCAGGACAGTCTGATCCCATCCAGATGAAACTAATTGGAATTGTGTTATTTCTTCTTTCTTTGAACATTTAATTTTTTCCCTTTTTATTTACTGAACTTCACAAAAATTAGACAATGGAGGGCAAAGAGTAAAATTCCAACATGGAACTCAGTGAAAAGCGGGAGCGGGAGCTGAGTGCAGGAGCAAGCACAACCACTAGGGTGAGTCCTGCGATGATGACCTTGAGAGTATACGGGCAATATCATGCACAGGTGTGTGCAATCAAAGCAAACTACACCATCTCTTCATGGTTGTCTCTCTGTCTTTGCAGGAGTCTTTTTTTCTTCCTAAAATCTTCTTTTAGATTTTCCTGGAGACTGTGAATTCATTCTGGAAACTTCTGCTTAGTAACCAACATTTTAGCAAAGTCTTCTTACTGAAAGTGCTTTTGAGTACTTATGGCCTCTAACTCCTCCCTCCCAACTTTCTGCTTGGAGAAAGTAGTACCCTCTTCCCTACCAGGACCCTCCCCTTGGTTGATCACATAATGCATCCTTCTGCAAAGCCTGTGCTTACAATAAATCTCTTGGCTCCTGTCTTGGAACATTAATAGATGTGTGAATCTTTTCAGTTGATATTTGTTATAGCCGTCAAGCATTGCCAGAGGACCACACTGCTCTGCAAACTAGAACCAAGTCACTCCAATGGTTTCAGTCTCAGCCATGTCCCACTATCCTACACAGCAGGGGATCTTCCCCACATCCCAAGTTGCTTTAGTCTCTAATTTTTCACCCTGTAGGGGGCAAATAGTATTATTAATTCTTTCAAGTATTATCCATTATGTTAAAAAAATACATATTGAATTTTAGTTGCTGCTCTCAAAGATCACAGAGATTCCAGGGAAGACCTATGGCAGCACAGACAGCAGAACCACATGAGAATTAGAAGCAGGTGCAAGCACTGTTGACTTGATCACAAAAGCTATGTTTATGACAGTCTTGGAAGGAAGACAAATGTAGTTCAGGCTGAATTAAAAATTAAAGCATTTTCTTAATCTCTAAACCTTCCTTTTCTTTTCTAATTTCAGAAGATATTTGCAGCATTCTATATATATTGTCAGTACTTGGCCCAGCACTCTCTGGACCTAGTGGATAGTCATAGACTATAACGGTAGGATTTATTGTTCACGAGAGACTGAATTATAGGAGTAATAGAGCCTTTATTAATTATCTGGCATCCAATGAACACCCCAAGAATTGGAAGTAGGCATAGGCCCAGTTCTTTGTCCCCTTTTAGCTTATATAGGTTCCTAGGTTGCTATGGTGACGGGGTTTGAATGTTGTGCCTACCTATGCATGCAGTATCACAGCCTGGGCATTGAGGTTTATGATTACATATGGGGATATGGTCTGACTCTTACTTTATTTAGTTGGTCCTGTTTCTTTCTTTATCTCTTCCATGTTAGTTAGGTTTTAACAAGGAAGGAGTGGAGGGTGGGGCAATTTAGGCAAGGCCAAATGAGGAGATCTAGCTCACTTTTGTCCCATCACTAGAGCATAGCAGGCAGAGGTCAAACAGTGCATTTCTGCCTCAGTCTCTACTACTTCCAAGGTGAATAAGATACTATGTTAGAGCTCTTTTAGCTTAGGACACCATCTCCTACAAGACCAGGGAACTCTGGTGTGGTGCTGAAGAAATGAATTTGGGAACAAAGTCAAATGTTCTGTAGAAGCAGGTGAAACTTCCACTGTTAAGTGAAATCAAAATGGGAGCAACTGTGGTTAATAGACTAGCTGAAGACCAGAGTGCCTGCCCTTCCGCTTCCCCTTTCAAATGTCTAACTTTCAACTTTAATAAATAATCGTATCATTCATATGTGTCAAATAGCAAGAGAATCAGAGATGGCTTCTGAAAGGAAATAGGGGTAGAGGAATATGTGAAGGTGGCATGGAAAGAGGTGGACAAAATATCCCGAGCCTGCTCCTGTTCTTTGCATAGAACTTCATTAGGTAAAGGGAGGAATAGGTAATTTAGGTTGATAAAGCGGTTCACCAAATTTTTCATCCCGAGTTCTCAATTTTAAGATGAAAATAAAGACATTTTTTACTTTGTTAAAGAAAAAAATGAAACTAATTTGAGCAAACAGGAAAACTTTGACACTGATAGATTTTTTTACGATTTCTATTTGATTATTTGTGAGGCAACATGAGAGGTAACTAAGAATAATGAACATGTGGTAAAATGATAGTATAAAGACTTCCAATCTGCTTCCCAAATGTGCTCATCCACAGCATGGAAAGGTTTGTAAATATGAGATGAAGAAAGGACATCTTCTGTGTTACACATTTCATGAAACTATTTTCCCCCAAATAAATAAAAGAAACATAGAAAGCTTCAAAAGTTGGTCACAGAAATTTGGGAGGAACAGCTCATAACCTTTTGGTAATGCAGAGGTTCACTCGGAAACATTTCTAACTACTGAGGCAACAGGAACCGAATGTCACAGAGCCCTGTGGGCTACATTCGCTGGATCTAGCAGAAACGAACCATGAGCTTGGTGAACTGCGCAGCTGACTGGATTGGGCTGACTTCTTGAAGGAAAGAACAAGATAAAACTTCGATGTCTTGTACTGAGAACACCCCGAGAAGTCCCTATGTAGCCTGTCTTCATCTCCTTTTATCCCCTTAAGTTTAGTGTTTTCAGGCTCCAGGGAACACCCCTCAGCTGTGCACTCACCCTTGATGTCTTCACCTCCACAAAGGCTCATCAAGGCGGTCAGCGCAAAGACCCGGAGAACTAGAGCTTTGGTTAGAATCATCCTCTTCTCAAGGTGGTCTCAGCTGTCGCTGTTCTCAGAGTTACAGGGCAATTGTGAGAACTGAGCTGAGGAAATCTGAAGGCACCCAAACCAAACTCTCTCGCAAGAGTTTTTGGCCAATCAGAACAATCGCCAATGATGACACTTAAGTTGCCAGGTGCAGAGTTTGTACTGAGAGGCCCGAGGGTGGAGGGGAATTCCCTGCTTCTGACGCAGCCTCTGCTCAGAGTGCGCTGAGGCAGAGAGAGATCTGTGAATGCTGGGAAGGTTCCAGTCTGAAGCTTCTCTCATCTGTGTACGTCTGTTAGCGGGAAGAGGGCTGGGAATGGCGGGCAGCCTCGCTGGTGGATAACGTCCTAAATAATGCCGTGTTCTTTGGGATTTTCTGGGTTACAACCTCCAAGATTTCTTCACTGAATTGATTGTCTTTCCTAAAAATCCTCACCAACCCCTGCCATTGTCCATCTTTCTCTGATTTCTGCTTCATAGATCGTTCTTTCTGCTTCTGCAGTAATGGAACTCTCCACATTTTGAGTTGAGCCACTACCTAAGGCATCTCTCCTGCGGTTATCAAGCCACGCCTTTGCTTTTTCTCATGGGAATCATTAAGATGCAGCTGAGTCCATTCCCCCAACCCCCATGCTTTCAAGAGCTGCAGGTAGTTTCAGTTGGGGCAATCAAAGGGGTTCTGTCATAATAGTGCTGTGCATAATAATTTTAATGTCTCTTAAGGGGACTTTTCTTTCTCTTGAGTTATATTTGCACACTATGCTTTTTTTTCTGGTCCCAGGGATTGAACTCAGGACCCCCCTTGCTTACCAGGCATACACTTATTCTACTGAGCTATCTCCCTGGCCCTGTGCACTCTACTTTGATGCTGCCTATGTTTAAAGGAAATTTAAGGACATTGATCACATTGAAATATAGAAGAAATCTGGCTAGATCAATTACTCTAGGAATTTTTTAAAATTTAAGAATGTCAAAATGTTGAGGATAGAATGAGGAAGATTGCTGTGACTCAGAAAATTGATTTCCTTCCTTGCATTATTGGAATTTTATGCTTGTTATACTGACACACTAATATTTGAGATATTTATAAAGACCTGAAACCAGAGGTTATTTCTAGAGGGAGATTTTCTTCCACAGGAGCACAGTTTCAGTATATTATAGAGGTCAAAAGATGATAGTGTTTGTAATCAAACAGTGTACTGTTTAGACAATGCAGTGAGCTTCTTGTCCCTTGGTTTTCTCAGTGACAGAGAACTTGAGACAGAAAATACCCTGACACCTGGGAACCGGATCCAGTGAGCTATGTGTTGGTGCCTACCACTCACTGCTAGGCTTTGGTGTCTTCTTGTTGAACACTAATGATTTTATAGAACGTCACCCTTGTGACCATGATGATGAAGGCAGAAAAATAATGTCTCTCAGATGAGCACAAACAAAATGTGAACATTGTGGAAATAACAAAATGACCAAGCATGGTCAAATCATGGCCAATACCTTGGGCAGCTCGGTCTTTGTGTATAGGCCCACTGCCATCCCCGTCCCCGCCCCAGGAGGAGTTGGTAGACAAAGCAGCACCTGCCTGTGTGTGGCTGCTACTTTACTGATTATAGCTTTAACTTCATTAGAGGTAGGATTTATTAAGATATCTAATCACAGAATTACTCTGCACAAAGAATATGAGCAAAATGAAAAGCATATTCTTCTATTATCCTTATACTAAAATTTAAAAGTAGATTATATATATATATATATATATATATATATATATATATATATATGTTGTACATATGTAAAATCCTATTAAGTCAAAAGAAATAAAAATAATTTTAACTATACAAATTCTAGTAAATAATATAAAAGTAATAAAAATTATCATA